>JAWPHD010003999.1:0-200320 GCA_037043455.1 Cyrtodaria siliqua
TTAAAAACATATCAAAAAATGATTTTATTCATTCCCTTCAGAACTTGCCACATTGACTAAATAGCTGTAAATGGAGAATATTAATTTGTATTCCCTTCAGAACATGCCGGCATTCTACTAAATATGTTGTAAATTGAAAAATATTATTTTTCATTCCCTTCAAGTTCAGAACTTAAACATTGAACGTGTCCATTTTTCAAAAAATGCGAAAAATGTGTAAATCACAAAGACGATCTGTGTCCACATTTCCAAAAACTTGATATTTTACCCCCAAAAAGTAATCCAAGCCCCGTTTTCTATGTATTTGTCCCCAAAGGAGACCCTTTCCCCGGAATATACCTTCCATATGTCACATTATAACAACTTCTAAAATGTGGACACAGCTCTATAAGGCGGTGTGTCCACATTTAAAAAAACAAACACTTTTCTTAGGAAAACCATACTTTTTTAAAATGTGGACACAGTTCTATAAGGCGGTGTGTCCACATTTAAAAAAAGACACTTTTCTTAGGAAAAACATGCTTTTTTAAAATGTGGACACGGCTCTATAAGGCGGTGTGTCCACATTTTTAAAAAAGACACTTTTCTTAGGAAAACATACTTTTTTAAAATGTGGACACGGCTCTATAAGGCAGCGTGTCCACATTTTAAAAAAGTATGGTTTTCCTAAGAAAAGTGTATTTTTTTAAAATGTGGACACACCGCCTTATAGAGCCGTGTCCACATTTTAAAAAAGTATGTTTTTTCTAAGAAAAGTGTCTTTTTTAAAATGTGGACACGGCTCTATAAGGCGGCGTGTCCACATTTTAAAAAAGTGTGTTTTTCCTAAGAAAAGTGTCTTTTTTAAAATGTGGACACGGCTCTATTAGGCGGCGTGTCCACATTTTAAAAAAGTGTGTTTTTCCTAAGAAAAGTGTCTTTTTTAAAATGTGGACACGGCTCTATTAGGCGGCGTGTCCACATTTTAAAAAAGTGTGTTTTTATAAGAAAAGTGTGTTTCTGAAAATGTGGACACGGCTCTATAAGGCGACGTGTCCTCTTATTTTAGAAGTTTAATAATGTGATACATGGAAGGTATATTCCGGGGAAAGGGTCTCCTTTGGGGACAAATACATAGAAAAAGGGGCTTGGATTACTTTTTGGGGGTAAAATATCAAGTTTTTGGAAATGTGGACACAGATCATCTTGTTGAAATAGGCATTTTTGCCTGTTTTGGAAATGTGGACACAGATCATCTTGTTGAAATAGGCATTTTTGCCTGTTTTTGGAAATGTGGACACGTAAGGTGATAATGAATTGCGGTGTTTTGGCCGTTTTTTAAAATCTGATCAGTTTCACTGTTGCAAAATTCTGAAGGGAATGAAAAGGAATTTATCCCAACAAATTGGGATAAAATCCTTTTCATTCCCTTCAAATTTTGCAAAATCTGAAGGGAATTAGCACAGACGTTTCGACAACAATTTGAAGGGAATGAAAAACATCAAACCCTTAAATTAGCACAGACGTTTCGACAACAGTTTGAAGGGAATGAATAACATCAAACCCTTAAATTAACACAGACGTTTCAACAAAAAACTGAAGGAATGAATAACGGAAATATAGCCTTTTTTTTGTTGAATGCTGCAAGTTCTGAAGAGAATAAAAAAATATGTATCCATTTACAATGTTGCAAGTTCTGAAGGGAATGAAAAAAGTATATAAATTATCTCAATGTAAAGGTTATTCTATCAAGGTTGCAGTATCTGAAGGGAATGAAAACTTGTTTATATTGAAATATAGCTCTTTTTGTAGTTATAAGGAAATATCAGAACACACCACAGCAGTAAACGTGCCATGAATATTTCTACGAACTAGGCCTATGTCCTTGTGATGACACAATTGTAAAGGCATTTAATTTCATTCATAAAATTGTTGACTGCGTCCCTTGCTGAAGCGATATAGTTCATTCATCGAGTTTATGGTTCGTAAACCAGAATGTTATCGCGCGCTTATTAGTTTAAATTGACCAATTAAAACAATTGTTGCATAATTCTGACTGGTTTACAACGGATTTTACCTCGATGTTGTCTGCTAAGATGGCCGCGTCAGAGAAATAGGAAAAAGTGCAGTTGTCAACATAAATTGCATATTTCGAACATCAAACGATCATTGAAGGTAATTTTATTGACGCAGTAACACTACACTTGTATTAGTGTTACATGTTTTATGTTTCGTCTCCTCCAGAATCACCGACTTTTTCCAGAATGATCGATCGATGTTGAACATATTTTATTTTTAAAAAGGGTCAATTTCGGAAAATGGTCAAATACGTCTTGGTCTAAAAACGGTTAAACATGGCAATAAAATCATATTTTGATATTTTTTTAACATGTGGACACACCGCCTTATATGAATGTGTCCACTTTTTCAATATTAAGTAGAAAAAACATAAAAAAAACACTTTAAAAAAAGTCTCAAAATCAGTTTACTCAAATTATGACAGGGCCAGATAAAATGTATAAAACAAAATCATAGTTTGGTTTGGTAAATAATTAACATGAACTTAATTATTGAGAAAACAAGCTAAAGCCCTCCAACAATAAAGCGCGGATTTATATTACTGAAATAAGGAGATACATTATGGCTAAGAAAATATAAACAAGTGTTGCACAGTGGTGCTAACGTCGGATTTCGAATTCACCATTTTAACTGTTTAAAAGCTTTCCGGCAATTCGTTTTCGAGAAATGAGGAAAAACAAAAAATTTAACAAAAAACGTTTACCAAAACGCCAAAACGCGTAGACGGACATACGGACGGACAGAAGATAGACGAAAATCGCCAAAAAAAAGCCTGAATTTGCTACGCTATACGGCTAAAAATAAAAAACAAAACGCGGCACAGACAATAATATTTCTAATAACGGCTCAAATTGGGCATTCCATATATATTTTAGAGATTTCCTATGATCTCTTTATACAAACATGTAGCTATATACCTTCGTATATACTGGCATCTACAAATGCATTCAAATATTGAACATCTGTCAAATAACAAACACGCCAATTACTCAATACATGCGTCAGGTGTTAAAGCTACAACTACTACTAATTGCATTTGCCTGTTTTAATCATATTTATTAAAGCATTATACTGATACATGTAAGATATACACATATATTAAATGTCAAATTGTTCAGAACATCTGTCGTCTGCCAAATGTACTAAATCAATCATTTACACAGACCGTTTGAGAATAAATTACCAGTTTATGGTATTGCTATTAATGGCATTTGAATATTTGAATGATACTTAATAAATAGTGGATATTAATATACATTTTATAGACAATGAGGAGATAAACACATGTTGCATCATGCGTATACTTGCAATTTAAACATACGTTGTTGCTTTTATTTTACATACAAGCAAAATGTTTGAGCCACAAGTTCTTCCAGCATTATTAACGAAGGCCTTTGCCGTCAGTATTACAATTAACCACTAGAACCAAAATATCCTTAATGTGTGCTATTCCTACTGTGCGCACGGACGATTCCGGAATTGAACCGCGCATTTTGAGAATTCCGATAATGCCGCGCGTTTTAAATTTTGAATTGACCATCTTCTCATATACACTCACTGGGCATGAACAGACGGATACAACCATCCCACCAGCATTGGCCCCGGGGTTCATCCCCTTCTGACATAGTACACCATTGAGATCCCCACCATATACATATTAACGCGGGTGCAGTAATGTGTGATATTGCACCATCGACTGCGTGATCTTGGTGGTTGTTATGCCTCGGACATTGCATATATTGTGGTTGATGTCTGGACTGAGGTAAGGCGGCAGCTCATTCACCACTTGTTCGCCGAGGATCACTGGGTGTCTAGGCTACCGCGGTGAGGAAAAGGTTAATTACGGTCGATAATGGTGGCCAGTATTGACTTCCCTTGTGGCGTATCAGCCACAGGTTGGTGATGAAAGGGCATGTGCATGTGCCGTATTTACTATTATTGTTTAAGATTACCGTTTCTTTTTGTATACATATGAATAACATATTGGATATGGTCACAGCCCTTTTTAGCGAGATTTTACTTGCTCTTAATTGTTTGGTTTAATTATACGAGTTAGGTTCTCAAACTATTACTGATATTTTTTTGCAGATTATGGCCTAAAAGTTGCTGTTGCGGGCCACTTTTTGATTTCGAATTTACATCGTGTGTTATTTATATCTACTGTAGAGTTACGCTGGCGTTTTGTCACATTCTTTTCTTTAATTATCTTTTTTTATTTGTTTTTTATGATACCTCTGTTTACTCTTTAATATACCATATTTATACCCACGTTTTTGAAATAAAAGGTATATTAAAATCGCCTCCATTTGTCATTATGTCCGTCCGTCCGTCTGTCCGTTACCGCATCTCCTTCTAAACCGCTAAACGGAATTCAACCAAACTTAGGAATGAACCACGGAGAACACGATGTGTCGTGTTTAATGTCAGTAAGTGTACAATATTGATGACGACATGACGTAATAAATTTGATTAAGTCGTCAAATTTCTTATCGACATATTGAAATATAACTAGTCAAGACGCCATACAACAACTAAACTTATTTGATTGACGAACATGTCGACTTAAGTCTTTCTGACATGTGAAGGTAAATCGTACTAAGACGCATTCTTTCAAGTAGAAATGATTCAAGAAACACGCCGTAAGTCGAGAAAATGGGGTCGAGAAGACGAGAAACAATGCAACAACCCGCCAATTTCGAAGTCTACAAGGAAGTAATTAACGCAACAACTGGTGACCCTTAAACGTTTCCATATAAATTTGATTAAGTCGTCAAATGTTTTATCGACATATTGAAATATAACTAGTTAAGACGACATACAGCAACTAAACTTATTTAATTGACGAAAATGTCGACTTCAGTCTTTCTGGCATGTGAAGATAAATCGTACTAAGTTGCATTCTTTCAAGTCGAAATGATTGGAGAAATACGCCGTAAGTTGAGAAAATGGGGTCGAGTAGACGCGAAACAATGCAACAACCCGCCAATTTCGAAGTCTATAAGGAGGTAATTAACGCAACAACTGGTGACCCTTAAACGTTTCCATACAATTGAAAGAATGTCGCGTTGTCGTGGGCGACATTACAACAATACGACATTGTATCTGGCCCCAACCGGACACCGTAGTAGACTCTTCTACAGTTTGCAATTATACTTTCCTCTTTGATTGACCGGACGGGCGGTGGACTCTATAACGCCTTCCTAAATCCTTTAAGGCGGAAAACGTTTGTTGAATGAATGTCTTTCACTCCTTTTTGTCGTGCCCTTTGCAGTTTACCCCTTCATACTCTGACGTCAGACAAGTCATCGAGTACATATATATGTACGGTGTCCTGTTGGGACCAGACACGATGTCGCATTGTCGCGACAATGCGACGCCCGACAACGCGACATCGCGACATCGCGATACGACAGTGCGACATTGCGATACGACAACTCGATGTCCACCAATGCCAAGGTCAAGGATAATGTTTTGCGTCATCAGTTTTGTTAGGTAAGGTAAGTAACTTTTTTTTTCTGATAACTTTAATTTCTTTGTTTGATACTTGGTCATATTGTCGTAATGTCGCCAACCGCATCGCGACATTACGATATAATTGTCGCGATGTCGTATCGCAATTTCGCGATTTCGTATCGCAATGTCGAGTTGTCATATCGCAATGTCGCATTGTCGTATCGCGATGTCGCGATGTCGCGTTGTCGGGCGTCGCATTGTCGGCACTGCGACATTGTATCTGGCCCCAACAGGACACCGTACATATGAGATTAGAGTCTTAGGTTATATTTTGATATGACATGTACATGTCTGTGTTTCTTCTTGTAACACATAGCTAAGCTTTCTCAAATGTAAGGGGCTAACTTGGCGGGGATTATTTTTAGTTACACTGTCCTGTTGTTTAGGGATGATGACAGGTTAAGAGTGAGGTTTGGTGCACCCTTGATCCGGTTTAAACTCCCCGGTGGTCCTGTTTGCCACTGACCATTCCAAGGCGGTACCCCTGTTGTCAACCCTTATATGTTTGTGATGTGCTTTTGAATCACCTTCGCGTTGTAATACTTGTTGGAGTGACTGTATTCTGTGAATGCGACTCTTCCTGTTGGACCTATAACATTTTCTTTATGAGAATGTTACTTACTTTGTATATAAAATATAGATCTCTACAAAAGCTTGACGACAACGAAAACTTATATGTGGTAATTTAATTCAACTCCGACTTTAGAGTTCATACTTCAGACTTCACACTTCACACTTCAAATTTCAGAATTCAGAGTTCAGAGTTCAGACTTGAGAGTTCAGATTTCAGAGTTCATATTTCAGACTTCAGAGTTCAGACTTCAAACTTCACACTTCAAAGTTCATACTTCAGTGTTCATATTTTGGACTTCACAGTTCGGACTTTAGAGTTCAAACTTCAGGGTTCAGAGTTCAGATATCAGACCTCAGACTTCAGACTTCAAAGTATACTCTTAAATGTTCAGATTTCAGAGTTCACACTTCAGACTTCAGAGTACAAACTTCAACATTTAAATAATTACAACACGAATAAGTTATAGTTGTCGTCAAGCTATAATAGTGTTATAATAAGTAGATTTCTATTTTATCAGTCTCCTTAACACCAAATCCTAATTACACTTTGATACTCTTGATACTCTTCCCTTATAGCGTAGAGTATCGCAGAGTAATAATAATAATAATAATCCTTACATCCTGAAATTGGGTGCGCGTAATTTAGTCGAAGTGGGTGGGTGGGATGGGTTGGTGTGGTTTTGGTTGGGGGATATCTTCCTCTGAGAAATCTTGAATAAAAACATATACCTAAAACGCTTCAATCTGATGCTCCCTCACACACTGTGTGTATGAGAGGTGGGTGGGGTCCTCTCACAAAAAATAATAATATACACATGTACTAAAAATGCTGTAATCTGACGAGTTTCTTTGTATTTCTTGTACAATCTAAATAAAGCTTTATTTTTCAATTATTTTGTACTCACTTTATTATGGAGAGGGTAGGTTTGGTAGTGTGATAATAATGACTGAAAATGTTACATTCGTTTTTCATTTCTTTCGTACCCGTATGTGGGCATACAAAACACGCTTACAAAAAAAAACTTGCCATAAGAAACGCACCCCCACGGCCTTGGCTATGGAAATTACTTAATATTTCTATTCACCTAGATGCACACCTAAATTACGTTTATTTTTACTGTTTTGGTATGATTTCGTGTTGTTTTAAAAATGTAAAATATAATGGCAGAGGTCTTGATTTTGCATTATCTGAGAGGGGGCGGGGTAGGGGTGCAGGGGTGGAATACAACACGACTCTAATACATTCGCATCTACGATGTTTAACTTAAAATTTATTTGTGTGCGTACAACCTAAAATCATTACTACGCCCTTGTCTATAATCTTCCCCTATCAATTGAAACAGAGGATATATTCGACAGAAAAAAACTGTCCCTGAACGAGTTTGTAAATATTGTAACATCAACAATCGAGGATGAAACTCATTTTTTGATTGACTGCGAGTTTTATTCAGATATTAGATATGAACTTTTTAATGCAGAATATCAAGCTGAAAACAGGTTTTTGCTGTTTTTATCAACTAAAAAATTATCATTCTTAATTGACTGTGATATGCTTCAGCACATATTAGCAGAAGTACTTTTAAAAATGTATAAACGACGCTCTTTAACATTGTAAAAATGCATAACTGTGTTATAAAAGTAATTAAAATAAATGTTTGTTTTTTTTAAATAATGAGAGTTAGGAATTTAATTGTAGTTTTCATGTTAATTATGTGTAAATAATCTAAATAATAGCTTTAATTATTGAATATATTTAATGCAATACATTTGTATCTTTTATTATGTTTTAACATGTACAATTGTGTTTTATAGTGTTTCATATGCCTATGATGGCAGGTTATCAAATAACAATGTTGTATACTATTTGTAATGGTAACTGTATTTTATATGTGACACTTTAATACAAAATTACTTACTTACTACTTACATGTTAAATTTCTAAATAGAATAATTATCCTGTAATTAATCATGCTTGATTGGACATTTGCGGGTAGAACGCGCCGTTCTTGTGAAAACATTTGTCGAGGAGGTGAGAAAAGCTAGGTTTATACAATGCATTTGGCCACTTACCATTGTTTTATTAGTTCAACATTCTAGATGTGTCTTGTAAGTGTTCATGAATACATTAGACTGTTTATAAGTACAAATAGTCTAATACGAAGAAACAAAAGGAAGTACGTGTGATCTTTAGGAATAGTTGGAAACTAGAATTTATGATCGATCGGTATGTACACTTTTAAAAAATAAATAAATAATTAAAAATCGTGCATATATATGTGTACTATGTAGATATTGTTTCCTATAATGCAGTAAGTGTTAAGACACTTACCTTATTCTCACACTATTCGACACTACTCAAATAGGAAATAAAAATAAAGGCATAAAAAAAATCGTATTTCTACTTGACTAAATCTATACCTTTGTTTGATGCAACAAAATGATATTCTTCCGACAGAAAAAAAGTAACACACTGAATACTATGGTTTTTTAAAACGAATGCTATAATGTACGAATCAGTGTACACAAACACACTTGTTTAAGCAAACAAATACCAATTAATATGATGTCTTTACAAAATAGGTTATTTCTCATCTTATATAGTATTCATCGATGTACCATTGGATTATATGTCTTAAATGTATGTCTTCCCTACCATGTGGATAATTTTCTGTAGAAAGAAACGATTTTTATAAATTATAGATAATATTTCAGCAGAACGTGTAAACAAATACACGGCCCGTCGTAAAGAAAAAATCCATTGATAGTGAGTCGTTAAAAAGCTTATTTCTCTTTTATCATAGCATTTGTCGAAATAATTGTTCGTTATGTGCAATTTTTTTAGATATGGTGTGAATTTCTTTAGCAAGAAAACGGTTTTCATATTTTTCATTAAAATGTGTGCTACCACGCCAATGCCACATTAAATTCACACGCGTGGACTATCAGTAGGGCGTGTGTTACCAAGCGACACCGGTCCGTTCCGGTGTTTCATCTCCGTTACGGTCCGTTTCCGTCCGTTAGGGTGAATCGTACCACCGGTTTAGTTGTTTCGGTTATGGAAATTAAGTAATAATTACATTTTAAAAAGTAGTTTATATGTGCATGATAATATTATATAAAACAAGTTTAAAATAATTATTAAGGATTGTTATTTTGTCATTTTGCAATTGTAGAATTGTATATTGTTACGATAAAATATTCAAGAAGTTTTTAATTTAACCCCGTAACTACAATGTCTCAGTCTGTAACAAGGAATTTGATTGAATTTGATTGGACGAAACTTTTGACCCTGTTCATTAACAATGTAGGTGCACCCATATTTATAGGTGCACCTGTAAAAGTATAGGTGCACCTATATATTTTATAGGTGCACCTATATATTTTATGGGTGCACCGACAATTTTATGGGTGCACCTATAATTTTACAGGTGCACCCATAAAAAGTATAGATGCACCTATATTTTTTATAGGTGCACCTACACTTTTCTATAGGTGCACCTACATCTGTAGTTTTGACCCCGATCGTACACCATACCCCTCCGGGCAATTTTCGTGCACGGGCGGGCACCTGGGTAGAACCACCGACGTTCCGCAAGCCAGCTGGATAGCTTCCTCACATAAAGATTCCTAGGCCCCTGAGGGATCGAACCTACAGCTAAGTGATTTCAAGTCAGAGACGTTAACCACTCGGCCACGGACGCCCCCTACCACGTAATGAAATTAAATTGAATGTGTGTGCTGATATTGTTTTGTTTGGCAATTTGAATATATAGAAGTAATTGAATATGATATATACATATACTATGATAACCACGTATGCATTATCACGGTTTTTACACCTGATATGTATAAACGACCGGTAATTTTGTTGCCGTTGTTGTTGTTTTTGTATTATTATTATTATTTCTTTAATTAATCCTTTACATAGTGAATATACGATTTTAAAAAATATCATCTCTGACATGAAAACGAAGAAATATTTTAGATTGATAGTTTGTCTTAACATATACCAACATCTGTTTAACTTAAAACAGACAGACAGACAGACAGACTTTTTATTCAGACTTGTTCAAAGTACATCGTCTACAGTACATACATATTAGCATATATGATGTCAACGTATATATACAAGTAAATGGTGAAATATATACAAATGGTATAAATAATCATTTTATTATTATTATTATTATTATTATTATGTAGTATAGTAAATAAGAGTAGGAGGTTGAACTAAGTAGTTACCTTTCAATAGTTAATAATGCGTTTCTTAATATAATTTATTCTTTAACATATAACGAAAGTTTTATTATTTCTATCTTGTCATGTGATTTCAGTAACTCCAAATATTTGAAAACAGAAGGACGTTTGTAATAACAACGTTTTAAGTATTTCTTTCTAATATCAATATAACAAGAACAAATACATACAAAATGAAATTCATCTTCTATATCTAAACTATTACAAATTAGGCAATATATTTCTTCACGAAGTGTTCTATTGTTGCATATCTACCAGTCTGTATTCTGAGTGGATGTGCAGATAGTCTAAGTCTAGTAAAATATAGACGTAAACTTCTTGGCAAAATATCTAAATATGTTTCATATTCCAAACTAGTTATAATATCTTTGTATAATGTTAACACAGAACTGTTGTTTAAGGTACCACACCAATTTTGTTTAAAGGCATCTAAAACTCTAATTTTAAAGTCATACAAAAATACGTCACTGTTTATATAAGAAGCATTATCGAAAACATAAGAAAAACCGTAATCATCTAGTAATTTAAAGAGACACACGGCAATCTTGAATTGTTAAAACTCACGGCGTCCCATTAGTTTTCCTATATAACTTGTTTGCAATCATTGATATTAATTATTAGAATAGTTCAACGTAAATCAGTTTAACATATTACTAACTATTGATTATACTGCATAAATAATATACTTAAACATTTGGTAGCATAACAGTAGGAACGCCACGGACCTATAACATATCGCATTTTTCTTCCGCGAACATGGACTATTTTTGGTGCAAACTGGATGTGGGATTACTCTATCTGCTGCTAGAGGTCCATTTTCCAGCGTAAATGGAGTTTCTACGATAGAATTTGCAGCAACTCTGCAGTTCAGGGTGAGAAGGTTCTAGGCCCATTTTTCATATTTTATCTCGATGTACATGGAATATGAGCCTGGCATGTTCATGCCTGTTAGGCGCCATATAACCTTTTCATGTGTTGGTGCTCCTTAAAACCCCAATTCAATTCAAGGTATTTGTTTTGTGATTAAAATGTGTTTGTGAATAAATATCAGACAATGCCTAAATATGTACTATCTAAAGCGGTGTGTACTGAATAATTTCATATTAGGTAAATATATTCAAACGTCATGGGTTGACTGCCTTTGGTAAAAGTATGACCCCTTTTAATGTTAAGGTTGGCAAATCTAAGGTCAATGTCACCCTGACCTGATCATGAAAAATCGTGTCCGCACTGAAACGCTTTACTTTTTCTGAAGCTAATTTCATAAAACGTCATACTTTGGCTGCCTTAGGTGAGATAATAATTCCTATTTATTTTGAAGTCAGCTCAGTAGTTGAAAGGTCAAAGTTACCATGACCTGAAAATGAAAAGTCTTGCCCTCTTCACCGAAAGCAAATTTCATGAAAGTTCATTGCTGGACTGCCAGTGGAAAGAGGATGATCCTTTTGATTTTTAGTTCAACGGTCAAGTTCACTGCTGACAAAAACGTAACCTATATCCACTATCAAACATTCGTTTAGAATTTGTTGAACATCATAAACATTTAGGGTTAACTCTTAGTAACGACGGAACATGGCACAAACACATTTCTAATATAATTACATCGGCTTCGAAGGTTCTAGGATCCATGCGTCTAATACAATATAAACTTAAACGTCCTACACTTAATCAAATCTATATATCTTACTTAAGACCTTTGCTAGAATATGCGTAAATTGTTTGGATAGTTGTACGGTATATGAAAAGGATTCACTGGAACGAGTTCAATATGAAGCTGCGAGAATAGTAACTGGTCTTACTCGCTCTGTTTCAATACAAACACTTCTTAAAGAAATCGGCTGGGTGTCTTTGTCAGATCGCCGAATAATTCAAAAATTGATATTAGTTTACAAAAACAAGCATGGCCTTTTACCGGAATATTTAAGGCGGGTTATTTCCTCCAACTGTTGCAACTTTAAACGAAACAGATGAAATTTATTCTTACAATCTTCGAAATTCTTCTTACTTAATAACATTACCACGACGTTTGGAAAAATTGATTCTAGATCGGTATTACCTTCCTCCATTAAGCTTTGGAATGACCTTGATATTTCATTAAGAAACGCTCTGTCTCTCGCGTCATTTAAATCCAACCTAAAAACCAAATTTAAGTCTCCCCTTGTACCCATTTTCTTTTTACATGGCGAAAATTTGTTATGCAGTACACCATGCACGTATTAGAAACAAATGCAGCAATTTAAATTTTGACCTTTTTAGCAATCAACTGAGGGAAGATTCCAACTGTATATGTGGAAACGGAATTGAGGATGCTGAACATTTCTTGTTTAAATGCAGTCAATTTATTAATGAAAGAATTCAATTATTTCAAAGAACACGTACATTCCATCCTCTAAGTACAACAAAACTCCTATTTGGCATTGATAATCGAACAGACGAAGACAATTTAGCTTTATTTACAGAAGTTCAAATTTATATAAAACGTACTCGCCGTTTCTCTCTTAATTATGTACCTGTCCTGTGTGATGTTGACGTTGAGGAGGAGGTTATGGGCATGGCCGGCGAGGGTGGGAACCACGCAGGGATGTTTGGTCGAGTCGGCTGTGGTCGTGATGATAGTATTATTCTCATATTCTTTTTTTTTCTTTTCCTTTTCGCTTTCTTCAATTTGAATTAATTTAGTTATTTATTCGATAACCCCGCCATTTTAGTTTAATAAACGTAACATGTAACGCTGTGGAAAGGACTGTAACCAATGTTGGAATAACTTGTAGTCCAACCCAATTGCTTTTTTTTCCATGCTTTTTATGCCACTGTTTCACACCCGGAACTAGAGTCAGCTTTACTTCCCTTAGGCGAAATGTCGTTAAAAAAAACAACAACATTGTGCCGATTTTGGAATACACTTTGGTATCGCGTACTTTCGCCGAGAGATTTCACCCAACCACCGATAGAAATAATGAAGCTTGCAATAAAATATTATTAAACTAAACTAAATCAATCATTTCTTAACAAGGTTGAGCAGTGGGAGCAGACATCTGGTTTATAAATATTACAACACACATGTAATACTATTAATGATATAATATATGTTTTTCTTGCACAATGCTGAATCCAGTAAAATAGTGATTTTGTTCACCGATATTGTCGCCTGTGAAGCAAACCACTTGTTAAATTACAGGATTCAACATTGTGCAAAAAATGTATTCCGATCATCCATTTGTTTTTTTAATCATCAATTAAAAAGTGTTTTAAAACAAAACCTGCTATTTGATGAAAACAGACTTTTTCAATTTTTCCATAAGCCATATTCGCAGAATATAGTGGTTTTCAACTGCTGTAAAACAAACATGTATCTTTTTCTTGAAAAAAATATTTTTCTGAATATAGAATTTATCGTCGTTATATATTTTCAGGAAATTTTGTAATATGTTTGTTTTCAACAAATACCTTTCTTTGTATTGTAATCGTTCGAAACACCGATACTGACCCCTGTGTTTTGGTTTGGTGTGTTTCAGCCATTAAGTGTCGCAAGCAATATACATATTTTCAGTCAGGAGATCGATCATATCCATAATGATAGGAACCAAATCAGCAAAAAAAAAAAAGGAAAAATAACATAACGATTTTTTTTTATTTGATTTTTTTAGTACCGTCTCCTGTTTCTAAATGTATATGAATGTTGCCGTCGTCGAGTCGGGTGGTCCTGTTTGTTAATTTCCGGGGTAGGGAGGTGGGGGTGGGGAGGGGGTGGGGAAATACCTGTCTCCGATTTTATTGAAATTTTACAAATAGACAGAGGAGAGATTTATCTTTTTGTTTTATCCTCGCTTCTAAAATGACGAATTAAATCGATTGGAATAAAAGCGCATTCTCAGCAATACACAACTTATTGTGTGTACGGGGTGGAGAGGGGTGGGGTGGGGGACGCGGGCGGGTTTGGATGGATACCATCGTAATGTTGCCCTCAGAAATACTGTAAACATACTACTTTAGTAATGTAACAAATACTGAACAATGCTGAAATCGATTTATCTCTTATAATTGAATTCATAATTCCACCATTTTAATTTCCCTGTGAACATCGATTTGAAACGTCGATCCGGTGTATTTAAGCGATTTATATGCCGCATGAACCTTAATTTGGAACGCCGATTCTTCATATTTTAGCGAGTACGGTGTACTTTGTTAATTTTCGGGGGGAAAAGTACTTTTTTCTGATTGACTTTAAATTTTGGTTTTTAACAGTAGACATGTCAATGAACACATTCATAAAACAAAATTCAATCTCGCTGTTAAAACTTCATTTTTTCGCTATTTTTTCGGATTCAGAAAATTAACACTGCAACGTTTATTTTCACCATCCTGATTTCGTTTCCATTTTGTTTGTTAAAACCTAATTTGAGCACTCTGGCACTAACGGAAAGCATGTATAGATTAGAAATTTAATCTGGAATGCATGGACACATACATTTTAAATATATGTATTGAAATAATTGAATTATTTAATTTCTTGTGTACCTGGTCGCGTCTGTGAATTTTGCCGTGTTTGAGTCGGTGGGTCATGTTAGTTAATTTTCAGGGGGAAAAAGTAGTTGTCTCCGATTTTATTGAAATTTTACACATGGACAGAGGAAATATGTAACTACGCGTGCATGTATTTGTTTTTATTCTCGCATCTAAAATGACAAAATAAATCAATTTTGATTTAAAATCGCATTTTCGGCAATTTAAACCCTAAAACAACCTAAATTCATCCCTTTCAAAAATACCTTTACCTATTAATGGGAATTACATGAAGTGTACAACAATTATGTACGACCAATGTAGTTTGTGAATATTAGTACTTTAACAACGATCCATTCAATTTGAGCGTACTGAGATGTGAACTACGCTTGGTTGACTATCAAATTCAAGCAGTTTTGAAGTCAAAATGGTACAGGATTAATACATCGGCTAATTTTAATGTTTGTTATAAAACTTAAGATTGCCGTGTGTCCCTTTAAATACTAATTTGTGAACTGCCATTGACCATAGTTAATCAACTTTCAACGTCACTGAGTTTACTTGAACTTAACAAATTGACGTTTATATTGGTTACCAAATACTACATTAAGTCTATTAAAACATAAGAACTACAATACGTACATTGTCCACGACTATCCCTTATAGCTTCCACAACTTCAATATCTGCATCCGGCGGAGGCGATGTAGTCAGTCGTAAAACAAGTGGTTTAAAAAAACAAGCCAAATAAACCTTTACATGCATACTCTTCCCTCCTTCCATGGCTGTTATCTCCGAAATAAATCTTACACCGTCTGTATTTACACCAGTTATGAACGTATTGAGATATGGGTTTTCATTAACCTATTATTAGACCGCTGACTACGATAACGACTATAGGACATCAGACTAAATACTAAGTAATCTTGAGGGCTGATCTCAAAGTTGTATAACAAACTGGGTGTAAGTAGGCTCATAGTGTTTGTGTAGAAAAAAGCGAATAAAAAATCAAATTAAAAAATACATGTTATTTATATTTCTGTTAATGGATATAAACGTCATGTGCATCGACCTTTCATATGGTGTACGATCAGGGTCAAAAGCACTTGTTCAGGTGCGTCTGTAAAATTTTACAGATGCGGCTGTAAAAATCACAGCTCCAGCTATACATTTTACCTGAATAATTGATTATTAAAAACGTTTTGAGAGGAGGGTACATATCAGATGCAGGTCCAAGTATTTGTTTTGGAGGGGCGGGGGCTGGGTAGCGGAGGATCTTTCGAAATAAAATGTTTTCCTACATGACGTTTAGTGAATTCTGTTGTATTTTTCCAGAATAATTTTATGTTAAATCCAATGATGACTAACAGTAGAAATGGCACGAGACCACATGTAATCCGGCATGCATAGGTTATACTTGTGGGATTTTAGAGGGTGGGGGCGTCGGGTCCGCCCCATCCCTGAATGCGCCTTAGTACATGATAAATACACTTTTATCCCCTATGTCATACCCTAAAATTGCCACCGTAGCCGGGATAGTGAAGACGCTGCGTCTAAAACTGTCTCGCCTCTCACTCCTGCGGGTTCGAATCCCACTGGGAGCTCGAATTGTCAAGTGAAAAAGTGTCAATTCTTAAAGGGTTTCTTGTAATGTGGAGAAATATTGGTCTAAATATAATGAATGAAACTAAATTACCCTTTATTTGCAAGAATACTCATTGCGGGACAGCAATGTTTAGCTGTACTAGGTTACGCACCAGAATACATTTAAAGGAACAAACCGGCAATTTTTTTATTTATTTTTTTAAGTCGCGGCATTCTGTTAGTTATTTTAAACATTTGAATAATGCAAATAAATTGCTTTACATTTCCTAACGGTTGATTATATTGAACCAATAAATGTATTTAAACCTATGGTAGTACTGAAAAATCAATTTGTATTGCCTTTAATTTCAATATCTGACTTTAAATACAAAACCCTGTGGGGTTTAGAAAAACTGAAAGATCGTGCAGCGCGTGCTCTTATCGCCTTGAATGCACACTAGAACAATTGAATTTATCAGTTAACCCTTACATCGAAATGGATGAAGCTGCCACTATTAAAGGTTCGGTTTTTTTTTCTTTTACAATGTATGTTATACATGAGTGCTCATTTATTAAGTAATTGTTACGCTTTTTTTCGGCGTTTATGCGGTTTTAAACGTCGGTAAATGGCGTAATCCATGAATAGCGTTAGTGCTTTATGGTGATATTTGCCATTCACTAACGGCGTTTAAAACCGCATAAACATCGGAAAATATAGCGCTTCGTGGAGTTCCCCATTTATTACCGGCAAACCAGAATAAACAGCGAAAAAATGGGAATTAATTATTGTATTTACATTATTTCCAGTCACTATACTAGTATCAGCAAGAATTCTAATGATAACAAAATGTAAAAGAGAAACCAGAACTGTCAGTGTCTTTTTAATTTGATTTTTTATTGGCTTTTTCTACACAAACCCTTGAGAGCCTACTAAAACCCAGGTTGTTATACAACTTTGAGATCAGCCCCCAACATTGTCTCGTGCTTAGTATTTAGTCGTTATCGTAGTTAGTTGTACATGTCTATTGGAAAGAGAAGAGTTTAACCCTGAAACCGCTAAGCACGACTATAATAGCCTTTGCGCCCATTGTAAACTTCAGCCTGCGAGTTAAATCAGGGTTTACAATGTCAGGCTGCTGATCAGTCATTTTCCTCCTTTGTCACATAAATGGAATGGTCTTAATTCAAAGAAAGAACACTCCACTATATATATGCAGCGGGTTAAAGGTTAATGGAAGGAGAAGAGTTTAAACTTTTGACCTTAGAACTGCACACACAGTGTATGTTTATACAACATTTATATATTTCGATGCAGTAAAATCCATCAATAAAATCAGTTTGCAAAGCTGCAACACCTATGTGTCTCATTTATATATCCGAATCAGTATCGAGTACCCGACACAAGTACCTGCCGAATCAGTATCGAGTACCCGACACAAGTACCTGCCGAATCAGTATCGAGTACCCGACACAAGTACCTGGGTGATTGTTTTCAAACTTTGTTCTTGCTGTCACTGTTTTCGTGTGGGTTTTATCTCTAGAGGTTCGATTGAAGTTATCTATTTGATTAGGGCGTCAGTTACTGAATTTTAAATGCTTGTTTTTTATAATAAAAAAAAGAAGAAAAAAAAGAAGAAAAACAGTGTCAAGGTCTATACATATAGGTCAATATTTTTTATTATAGAGATGCATTTGAAGTCGGAGCAAATACTCTATCTCTCCAGTTTTAAAAAGTCACGTGCACTCGGCACTAATGGACTTACATTGTAACGTTTGAGGAACTGAGAGCTGCTAGTACGTTTTCCTTAAAGCATAATGTTCCATAACATTCTAATAGTTTGTTCTATATGTAAAATGTCCGTTAATATCTTGGTAACTTGTTCCAAATGTGTACCATGTCCCTTCATTTGTTTTGTAATGTGAAACACTGTATTGCATGATTCATGGAGAAAAGAAGACGGAACTTGAAATTGAATGTAGGACTTATCACGTAGTTCTACATAAAGTCTCGTTAACGCGAGTGTTCATATAAATCCGAGAATGGTTGTACAAAGCAAGTCGTGCTTATTGCATGTTTTTGTATATGATTTAAACGGACACAAGGAAATCTCAAAGTAGTTCATGCATTAAAAGTAGTACCTCAAATAAATTAATACACTACAATTTAACTTTAGCATTTGGAGTTTTGAAATATTCAACTAAGTATTAATTATGATTTATAAATATGCAAGTTAAGTAGAAAAACTGTTTTCACAATTAATACGTTCATACATACAAACATGCATACATAGAAAACGGTTTAACAAAATGAAGGTCGCCGTTTGCCCCGTTAACTTAGACGAGTTGATAGGATTGTTTACAAGTCAAGCAGTTGTCAGTAGTCTATATTTCTTAACTAATATAATTTACTGAGAAACAAACAAAATGAACGAAAACCTGAAAACATACAATGTCCTATTTCGACTCCCTCGGCTATTCGTCTTGATGGTAAGTGCACTATGGTAACATCGTCCGCATGCATTCTTTCAAAATTAGAAACCAAGGTTTGATATAAAGCAAATGCAAAATAAACCAACTTATTTTCTGATTCCATAATGACTGATATTCCAGGTATGATAGTTACTTTTTGGTGACCATTTAGGTATGCACAAACTTCTATATATATTTAATATCTAATAGATATAGAAGATACGTGACGGGAATTGGATAACGACATAAATAGGGTCATGTGAGATCCACGGCAAAGACATGGTAGGTTAGAGAGGCTTTTTTCTCACACACCATATCACTAATCATTAGTCGAAATATGCTTATATGATATCAAATTCCAAACTCGAAACTCATTTTTGTACACATATATAGCTATGTTGCCGCCCCCGCCACCCCACCTCCCAACCCTACCCCCTCCCACCCACCCACTCACCGCTGTACCAGTACAAACGCTATAGGTACAGTTGTTGCAATGGCCAATAATCACTGTCGGGATCCGTACACCGGATCTTGGTCAAGACCCCGTTCACTAGTACGGAGTTTTGGTCAGCCATGTTGTAGAAAACGTACGGATAACAACAGCAAATGTAGGTTAACCACGTTTTTCTCCTATTTTTGTTCATTTTATATGAATAATCAGTATTGCTATATGGTGCGGAAACATTTCCTCGTTCAAATATTACCGTACATTGTTGACATATTACTTTAAATGCTACAATTCGGATCAAAGAAAAACAATTGCCGGTGCCGAAATTCGCCCAAAGTACCCTTCAGCAATAAATATCTCATTAATTTTCAAGTTAATGAAAATTTTGAATTGGCAGATTTATTTGTTTTTCCAATATACGTGCATGTTCAAATGTTGAACTTCATTCATCCGAAATTGACAGAGATATGAATCGAAACAAAATTAATGTTTGTGTACGGGGTCTTGGGCACTTGTGTACGGAGTACTGCAAATATTCTCTTTTAACTGTACGGAGTTTTGCTTTAAATATATTGTATGAAACTATGGTTTTAATGGTACTTGCATTTCATGTAATACATAAAACATTCATTGAATGTTTGTAAACAGTCAATGTAGTGTCATTAGAACTAAATCAACGTAGATTTCCTTGAACAGATATAATCATGCGAGCTATATAGATAATTAACCCATGCCGTTATCTATATTATGTGTTGTCATTGTAGTTTAAGAACCAACTTTACATTTTCTATTAACATGCTTAGGAAAGTTTGACATAGGTTAGATGTCAGTATGGGGCATAGAATTAATTTTAACCTGACAGGCAAACTGTTTGAAAAAAATACGGTAAGGATTTTTAACGCCCGTGGGACGTATAATAATACTTTATTTAAACAATATTTTATTCAAGTACTGAATGGGATTGGACAACAGGCAATGCCTATGTAAGACCTCTCCCATATCAAGGTACATATAAACAATAAATTCATATCAAACATAACATAAAATGTGGAATTGTAGTACAGTTTGCATATATTGGTTTGACAATTAACTTAGAATCTTTGAAACATGTGTACCGTGATTGTTTAGTATTAACACTTTGTAATGTCAGAAAGAATTTAAGTGAGAAAAAAAAAAGAATCAACAGAAAGAAAATCATACTGGAAACCAATACGAAATATATATAAAAATGTATCGATTGTTACAAAATATAATGGTTTTAGTATGAGTTTCTGTAACCAATAGTTAATTTTGGAATTTAAGATAACTGAGAAAACAGACAAACAAAAAAATAAAAATTACAATAAAAAAGGAAGAAAGATGATAATATATAAAAAAAAACTTCTAGCATTGTGACAAAACATATCTGAAAATACAATAGTATATACATACATATACATATGTACATGTACATACATCTATAATTCTACGAAAATCCCCTGGTACACTTGATGTATTTGTGGACGATAAGTACAAGTTCTGAGTTCGTCGTATCGTTTAGTATCAAGTCAATGTTGATATGCGTGACATCAACAAGATTGGCTAGGGTATCAAGTAAGTCATTTCTGAATTGGTTATACAGTGGACAGTTGAAAAAGAAATGAGTATTGTCCTCACATGGATTGCCACATTTCGGACATACTGCTGAATCTGTCAAGAAGTGGTCAAATAAATGCGTATTTAGATTACTTGAGTTATTTCTTAATTGACAATGGATGATGTTATCATTCCTAATTCCTATATTATAGTGATATGGACTGTCAGTCCTATGTTCAATAGCCTTAAGTTTATGCTCAACAGATGGTGCATATTTAGCTTCAACTTGGACGCTCTCTAATAGATCAGATTCTCCCTGTGTACAGTTATCCCATACTGAATCTCCATATTCAAGTATAAGTCTTATAAAGGCGATATATATTTTCAATAGAGAATGTCTGTCAAGTTTGTACTTAAGCATTCTTAGAATGTTAAATCGTGCACATGCTTTTTCGTATATATTTTCTATTTTTTTTTGCGACCAAGTTGCATTGGACTGAATTGTTAAACCAAGGTGGCAATGTGACGCTACGTCTTGTACTACATCATTATCAAAGTAGACTGGTGGGTGGTTATAGTTTCTTCTAGTGCAAACAAGGCTTTTGTTTTTGTTAGGATTAAATGTAACAGCCCATTTTTTTGACCATTCAGTTATTTTGCAAAGATCATTTGTAAGAGAGTTGGCACATTCTACTGGGTTTTTATCAACTACAACTAAAAGAGAAGTGTCATCAGCAAATAACCGTACATCATTCAATAAGTCATCTGTGATGTCATTTATATAAAGCAGAAATAGAAACGGACCTAAAACAGAGCCTTGCGGAACACCTGCATCTATAGTACTGAAGCTTGAACTTTTTGCTGCCTATCAGAGAGATAGCTACGTATCCAGTTACATAATGAATCATTGATACCATATTTAGCTAATTTAAAAAGCAACCCAGCATGCCATACTTTGTCAAACGCAAAATATAAATCGTACATCTTTCCCAGCGTCGAGGTTGCTTATTATGTTATTATATATTTCTATGAGCTGATTTACTGTAGAGTCTCTAGGTTGAAAGCCTGCCTGGCATTTGCACAGAAGGTTATTCGTTTTGATATAGTTGAACAAGTGTTTAAATACGATTTTTTCCATCAATTTGCAAATAATACTGGTAATGGATATAGGCCTATAATTGCCCGGCATGTCAGGTTCTCCCTTGCCCTTAAAAATAGGAGTTACATTCGCCTGTTTCCATTGGTATGGTACTTTTCTAGTGGACAATGACAGATTACAAAGTCGCGTCAATGGAGCAGCGATGCTATTTAAAACTAATTTTAACACCTTTGGGCTAATCATATCTGGGCCTGGAGGTTTCGATAATTTCAAGATTTTCAATTGATCAATTACTTCCGTTTCATTTATAATAAAGTCATTCATTTTATAGTCAGTGCGATTATGAAAAGTAGGTAATTCCGGTTCATGTTCAATATGAGATGAAAAGGAAGAATTCAATGCGTTTGCTTTGTCTACTGGATGTATTAAAATACGACCGTTATTTTTAATTGGAAAGTTTGGTTGAGTTACTTTGTTCAATTTAGAGATCGATTTTGCTATACGCCACCATTTACCCGTGGGGATTGATTTATCAGTAAACTGGGATGTAAGTTTTGACTTGTATGATTCCTTAGATTCGCGGATTAAAGCAATTATCTCATTTCTAAGTTGAATAAACATTGACCAATGTAATGGATTGTTGTAAATGAGAAAAAAATTTATATGACGTTAACTGTGGTCACAATGAGCTAAAATTGGACAACTGTATCAATTCTAACAGACAATAATATACGTCTGGACTTAGTTTGTAGTACATGTAGTTATTTGGAATAAGTACG
This sequence comes from Cyrtodaria siliqua, assembly GCA_037043455.1. NCBI lineage: Eukaryota > Metazoa > Mollusca > Bivalvia > Adapedonta > Hiatellidae > Cyrtodaria > Cyrtodaria siliqua. Next base: position 22,857 of record JAWPHD010003999.1, read on the forward strand.
GAGTCTTTCTCAAGAATTACCCCTTTTAAGTTTTAGTTTTCTGCATTTTTTCGTCTTAACAATACAAAATGGTATAAGACATATAGGACCTAAATAATGTCTAAGAATTACTACAAATATAAGTAAATAACTTCAGTGCAGAGCAGCGAAAACAATCTTAGCATTGCAAAACCCCGTACAGTACATGGACAAGACTCCGTACACAAATCAGCGTCTTTTTATATGAATTAGTTACGCTGGGCACGTTTTGTTTCGATTCATATCTCGGCCAATTTCGGATGAATGATGCTGAAATTTTGAACATGCACGTATATTGGGAAAACAAATAAATCTGCCAATTCAAAATTTTCATTAACTTAAAAATTAATGAGATATTTATTGCTGAAGGGTACTTTGGGCGAATTTCAGCACCGGCAATTGTTTTTCTTTGATCCGAATTGTAGCATTTAAAGTAATATGTCAACAATGTACGGTAATATTTGAACGGGGAAATGTTTCCGCAACATATAGCAATACTGATTATTCATATACATGAACAAAAATAGGAGGAAAACGTGGTTAACCTACCTTTGCTGTTGTTATCCGCACGTTTTCTACAACATGGCTGACCAAAACTCCGTACTAGTGAACGGGGTCTTGACCAAGATCCGGTGTACGGATCCCGACAGTGATAATAGTGCATGGCAAACAAAATGCCGTCATGCCTATTGAACAAGAGGCCCAAAAGGGCCTGTATAGAAGTATTGTGTGTCAGATATTGCAGTATCGAACTAGTTTTTGTCTCGCCTTTTCGAAGTTTTGCTCTATGCACTAGACCTTTTAAACTTTGCTTATAGTCGTATCTTGGGTGGTACATCGCAACGCGATAAAGCAAATGTGGAAGTGACCTTGACCCTCCAAGCAAAGGGCAGATAACCTAATAATTTTTACTTTCAACTTTTGCGTTTGGGTCACTTTTTCAAAAACTGTATGCACTAGACCTTTCAAACTTTGCTTATAGTCGTATCTTGGGTGGTACATCGCAACGTGACAAAGCAAATGTGGAAGTGACCTTGACCCTCCAAGCAAAGGGCAGATAACTTAATAATTTTTACGTTCAACTTTTTCGTTTAGGTCACTTTTTCACGAACTGTATGTACTAGACCTTTCAAACTTTGCTTATAGCTGTATCTTAGGTGGTATATCGCAACGTGACGAAGCAAATGTGGAAGTAACCTTACTTGACCTCCAAGCAAAGGGCAGATAACTTAATAGTTTTTACGTTCAACTTTTGCGTTTAGGTCACTTTTTCACGAACTGTTTGCACTAGACCTTTCAAACTTTGCTTATAGTTGTATCTTGGATGGTACATCGCAACGTGACAAAGCAAATGTGGAAGTAACCTTGACCCTCCAAGCAAAGGGCAGATACCTTAATACTGTTTACCTTAAACTTTTGCGTTTAGGTCATTTCTTCACGAACTGTATGCACTAGACCTTTCAAACTTTGCAAATAGTTGTATCTTGGGTGGTACCTCACAACTTGACAAAGCAAATGTGGAAGTGACCTTGACCCAGCAAGCAAAGGGCAGATAACCTAATAATGTTTACGTTCAACTTTTGCGTTTAGGTCACTTTTTCACGAACTGTATGCACTAGACCTTTCAAACTTTGCTTACAGTTGTATCTTTGGTGGTACATCTCAACGTGACAAAGCAAATGTGGAAGTAACCTTGACCCTCCAAGTAAAGGGCAGATAACTTAATAATGTTAACCTTAAACTTTTGCGTTTAGGTCACTTTTTCACGAACTGTATGCACTAGACCTTTCAAACTTTGCTTATAATTGTATCTTGGGTGGTACATTGCAACGCGACATAGCAGATGCGGATGTGACGTCCACCCTCCAAGTAAAGGGCAGATAACTTAATAATGTTTAACTCTTGTGTTTACATCAATTTCTTAGGAACTGTATACACCAGACCTTTCTTTCAAACTTTCCTTATAGTTGTATCTTGGGTGGTAGTACATCGTTATGTGACATAGTAGATGCGGATGTGACCTTCGCCCTAAATTAACAATTTTGGAATGGAGATTTATTTCCTTTTTTTTTTTTTAAATCTCCCCACTTCCCTCCCTACATTCCCTCCCCTATCCCATATGTAAACTCAGTTGTTTTGTATGCCCCGCCACGAAAGTGGTGCGGGCATATCTTTCTTTTTTCTTTTTTCTTTTTAATTTCTTTTTTTATTATTATTTATTGATTTTTTTTTTTGATTTTTTTATTTCATTTTTTTATTTTTTTCATTTTTTTATTTTTTTTTATATATTGTTTTTATTTTTATTATCAATTGTTTTGTTGTTGTTTTTTTTTTTTTTTTGTTTATTTCATTTTGTTTTCTTTGCCATTTTGCCATTTTGAACACTAGCAAATTCATTCATTATCTGATCTTTATTAAACTTTGTCAGTGTCTTTATATCAATGAATGACCGGACTTTTCTATTTTTTTTTTTTTTTAATATTATTAATTTATTTTTTTAAATTTTCTTTTTCTCATAAGAAACCTTTTTTTTCTTTCTTTTAAATTGGAGCTTATGTGCCCTTGTTGGATCAGTTTTACATATCATGGGAAGAACTTCTTCTTCTTGCATATCATCACCGTGTTCCGGTTAAAATATTTTTGGTGGAGTTATGGCCCTTTAAAGGTTTTGCTACACAAACTTTGTCCGGACTACTTCCACTGAACCCCTGGCCGGATTTTAGAGAAACGTTGCATGGATGATCAGCACCAAGCCTAGTTGTGCATATCATGACCATGTTCCAGTTGAAACAATTTTGGCAGAGTCTGCTGAACCCCTTGCCGGACGAAACTTGGACAGGATGATCTGTATCAAGCCTAGTTGTGCATATCATCACCGTGTTCCAGTTGAATGATTTTTGGTGGAGTTATGGCCGTTTAAAGGTTTTGATACATAAGCTTTGTCCCGACTACTTTTAATCCCCCGTGTTAGACAGTAGAGCGTCCACAGGCCCTCTTGGGCCTCTTGTTTTTTTTTTTTATAGAATTTCATTTTGTTTTTAAACAGATGCACTTAAATGTCAACTCAGCAAACTGTAAACTCCATTGTTTTAGTTATTAAAATGTTTACAAACTTTCATTTAAGCAACATTTATCTTTTATTTTTATTAAAATCCCGCCCCCGTTAGGCGAGACATGTGAATCCGCGGATTTCTTGTTTATAAAGTGTCTTCAATTACCAAGATATAGTGGGGTGGCGGGAGGGAGTCGGGGAGATGTAATTGGCTCATGTTTGGCTAGCTTTAAAACAAATCAAACTTTCGTTAATATAAACACTCACGTTTGAGGGTCACCATTTGAACAAACTTGGTAGAGGACCATAAGCTAAATATAAATACAAAATATAAAACCGTTGGCTCCTGTAATTTGAGAGATTTTTTTTTTAATTTTGTCCCTATATAAGTCTATGTAAAACATGTGACCCCGAGGACAGGGCCAAATTTGACTCAAGGGTCACCATTTGAACAAACTTGGTAGAGGACCATAAGCTGATGGTAATTACCAAATATTAAACCTCTGGCTCTTGTTGTTTCAGAGAAGATCTTTTAAAGTTTTTCCCTATGTAACTCTATGTAAAGATGCGACCCCTGGGATGGGGCCAAATTTGACCCCAGGGCCATCATTCAAACAAGCTTGGTAGAGGACCATAAGCTGAGTGTAAATATTAAACCTTTAGCTCTTGTAGTTTCAGAGAAGAAGAATTTTTAAGTTTTTACCCTCTATCAGTCTATGTAAAACTATGACACCTAGGGCTGGGCCAAATTTGAAACCAGGGTCACCATTTGAACAAACTTGGTAGAGGACAATATACAAAATATTAAACCTTTGGCTCTTATAGTTTCAGAGAAAACAAAATTTTGAAGTTTTTCCCTGTAAAACTGTGACCCCTGGGGCGGGGCTAATTTGGACCCCTGGGTCACCATTTGAACAAACTTGGTAGAGGATCCAAGCTGATAATAAATAAAATATATTAAACCTTTATCTCTTGTAGTTTCAGAGAAGCATATTTTTAAAGTTTTTCCCTATAACTCCATGTAAAATTGATCCAAAAAGGAACCCTAGGCTCCTAATTAAAGCAAAAAGAACCAAGGTTTCTAATGAGAATGGGTTTTTTTTCAAAAATTAATAAAATTAAATAAAAATAAATAAATAAATAATAATTAAAAAAAAAAAACTCATGAACCAAGGTTTCTTATGGAAAAAAATGCCTCCAATGAGATTTGAACCCAAGTACATTGCCAACTATTGAAAAAGAGCCATAACTCCGGTGTTACTGGTTTGATTGGGCTGTTTTTCAATTAAAGCTTTCCTTGATATCAACAATCTGGCCAAGTTTGGGAAAGATCGAAGACAAAATGAAGGCGCTAGAGTGTACAAAGCTGAAAATGGCAATTTCAATAATTCAAGGACACATAACTCTGGTGTTCCTGGTCCGATATGGTTTCGAACGTTTCGAGCTTTCATTGATATTAACAATCTGTTGAAGTTTGATAAATATCGGAATGAAGGCCCTATCGTCTTAATGAGGCAAAATATAGCGTTTTTAACTAATTTAAGGGCCATAACTCCGCTGTTATCTGTCCGATCTAGCTGGTTTTCGAAGTTGTCCGCGCTTTCACCATATTAAGAACGTGGTAAAGCTTGGTAAAATCGGATGGAAAATGAAGGCCCTATCGTCTTAATGAGACAAAATATAGCATTTTTAATTAAATCAAGGGCCATATCTCCGCTGTTACTGGTCCGATCTGGCTGGTTTTCGAACTTGTCCGAGCTTTTATTGATATTAACAATCTGTTAAAGTGTGGTAAAGATCATATGGAAAATGAAGGCCCTATCGTCTTAACGAGGCAAAATATAGCATTTTTGACAAAATCAAGGGCCATAACTCCGCTGTAACTGGTCCGATCTGGCTGGTTTTCGAACTTGTCCGAGCTTTTATTGATATTAACTATCTGATAAAGTTTGGTAAAGATCGTCTTAACGAGACAAAAGTTAACGACGGACGACGGACGGACGGATGACGGACGATTCGGCCAGTAGAGCTAAAAATAAAAGGAGAACATGAAAATAAACGAAACAATTTTGTTACAAATAAGGTGGTTTGGTTTGTTCGTTTAGTGCAGTGTGACGGCTGTAAAAAGTATCCACGTGTTACGAATCAGTAGTGTTATTTTTTACTGGTCCTTTGGAATCAGCGAGCCCAAAATAGATTATTTTGAAGTAGAATATCGCTTAAGCCGGTGCTAGGGGCGTGCGAGGTGCTGCTTCTTACATTACCGCTCATGAATAGACTCAGTAAAACTGAGTCTCCTACTTTATTATCCTGGTTGTGTTGGAAGTAGGTTTATAAGTCAATATCATTAAAATTTAATCCTAATTACGCTTTGATACTCTCCGCTTCTAGGATCTGACGACAATGCCTTGGAGGTCACGTCAGATCGACCTTTCATCTAATCAATATTCATGAGAAGATCAACTAAATTCAACCAATGAAATTGCGCGTTTGATATGCACTTCCGATGATGTTCGAGTAAACTGAACAAACGAAAACCCACATATAAAACATATATCCGATAAAAAGATAAAGACACCGTGTGTTATTGCTGTAGATTGCACGATAAATTCAAAGAAATGCACTAAATGTCATGTTTTACATCAAAAATAAGAAGAAAATCATGGGCGCGGTCATGTTTTATTGAAAACATTCAGAACATTATATTTGTATCTGAAAAATATATATTCTACCGAGATTATTGCGACATTAGGTTTTCTGTATAGTATGTCTTACTTAATGCGTCTGGCCCGTTTAGCTCAGTCGGTAGCGAGGTCGGTTATTGCGACTTTCCATTATTATTACCCGCGAGTGTAATTTTAGTTCAACCCCACGAAGCTGTACTTTTTTTTTTGTACCGCTATTGAATTCCATCAAACAATCTTGGTTTTATTCAGTAAATATTCAATAATGGTGGTGTGTTATGTTTGTCAACGCAATTTTTGTGTTTTATAAGCTAAAAGTTACAGACATTGTACCTTTCAATATCGATCGTAGACTGCTCCACAGGGTTGACTGAAACGTGACGTGCGCAGTGAAGCTGTCTATACCGAGAGATTGTGTAGGCTGAAATCTGATTGGCTAATCGTAAGCTCATTCTGACGTGACCTCCAATGCAGTGTTGTCAGATCCTTGTAGCTAGAGTATCGTAGCGTGATAAAGGGTTTGATTTTAATGAGATTATATAAAAAGTCGAACAGGAAATGCAGCATTCATAGAACACTCAACCAAAACAAGCGTGAAATCTAACAACAATTTAACGAAAAATAAGCTACATATTCGACACCACAAACATTAAAGGGTTGATAATAGGGGTACCGACTTTGAACGGTCAGTGACAAAAAGTCCGATAGGTGTTTAAAAATGAGATATAGGGTCCTATAGAAACCACAGCGTCCGAGCGCAATGGCATCGTAGGTCCAAACTGTACTGCAAACAAGGACTTGACAATACAATGAAAGAGACAAAAAACAACAGAAATGGTGGTGAAGACAGGGTTACCGACTTGGAACGGTCAGTAGGCAATAAGGCCTACTGGTTAGCTTAAAATCGATTTTATATGCGTACAATCCTCGCTATTATCCTGTCTTCAACGCCCAAATAGACAAGACAGTGTAAACAAAACTACATCCCATCAAAAGGAATTCTCTAACAATAAACTAGGTTTAAGAGTGCAACACTGAGTTTACATGAGGAAGTAGTTTCAAAAATGTATTTCTCAACCTACTTTCATAACTGGTGCATTTTTAATTACCAAGAAAAAAAGAGTCCAATTCAAGTGATAATTAATTCATGTAATTGTTGTCAAAATTGTTAATGTAAATGCTGAAAAGCCCGTGTATGAAACATTTGCCCCCAAGCAATTGTTATTGCATTATACTAGACCTCTACTGAATTCTATTTACGTTATGGTTGTAGTGATTGGGTCTGTGGTTCATGTATCATTTACATGGTTTAAACATATGTTATTTCAAGTTTTACAACAAATGTAGTACACTACATATTTAATAGGGTTGGAACGAAAGATAATTGTATAGAGTTCGTCTCCTTACCTTTTGTTTGTACTCGACTAAACCAATATGTTGTTCATTTCCCTTATACTTGTTTGTACTTGACCGGGTGTGTGGTTCATTTACGTATTAGAAAATGTTGCACTTGCTCGATGTGGTGGTTCATTTATGTTTTACTTGTTTGCACTTTGCTATTCAAATACGTTATACTTGTAATTGAACCGATCTGTGGTTCATTTTACTTTATATTTGCCCTGTACATTCTTCTACATTTATATTATTTCAATTAAATGGAATTTTCGTCTTAAACATACTAAAGGCAATCTGGAAGAGTAAATGGTGTCAAAACAAATCTCATATTGTGATTCCCTTTTAAATAACATATGTACATGCATACAATTGAGCCGCATATTACCTTCGATTTAATGTTTGTTTAGTCTGCAGAACTTGAGTGTTTTAGATCGGATTTTGTTGTTATGTTAAATCATGAATAAATCAGTTTGAATTCATAGTGCTTACAATTATACATACAACTCAATAAATATCTGCGCAGATCACAAACAAGTAATACTCTTAAGGCATTATATGATTTATACAACAAAAACTCATAGCGTTTTCCAGACATGTATATGTTGTATTCACAATAATTGAATCTGACGGATCACCTTTATAGCTGAAATTTGGTTTTCAAGAAAGACGAAGAAGTACATCTCTTTCAATAAAATAAAATAAAAAGTTGGACTAACCTGAGGTTTCACTGGGTGCTTAGGAGTCCATGCGTTTAGAGCTGAGACCAACGCCAAGAATGTTTTTTTTTTATAATCATGTAAATATATGCTGTAGTTTATTTTAAATAAAAAAATAATCTAAATTTATAATAATTTGTCCTATTGTTTGGGGCGCTTGTTTCAAGTGTTTATTGTACTTAATAAGTTATATATCAGTGGAACAGACATTTTTAGTGGTAAATAAAAATACCTTAAGTTTCAAAATCGGTTGAGAAATAACAAATTCATGCGCGAAAGCTGTTTTTGATGGGGCATCAATGCAAAATTCTGCTGCATGACGACAATTTGAAATGGTTTTAAATTGTTGGATATTCGTAAATTTAGACATCCTGAACGTTTTATAGCAGAATATGAAGGCTAACTGAAGTTATTTGAAATTTCTTAGTTTTCTGCTGTCCCAGCAACAAGGAATTTACACATGTGAATAGCCCCACCAAAAAAACATTTTGACAGTAAAATATTTATTTCTCAACCGATTTTCAAAACTAAGATATTTTTATTTACCACTAAAGATTTTGGTTTTAATGATATATAATGCATTTACCTGTTATTTAAATTACTAATGTTAATGCTGAAAACAATTTGTCTGAAACAAGCGCCCCAAACAATAGTATTGTAGTGTAAGAAAACGCTCTTTTATTTCAAGTCCAAGTATTGTCAGGGACCTGACAGGCTTACTGAGATTGTTATTTTTGCGCATCAAGAATGTTTTTTTGCTTTTTTTCTCACAGCAAAACTTAAAGGGAACTGTCCGTAAGTAAGCAGATATTGAACATAACCAAATAACTGACTGACTTTTATTCAGCGAAATGTATACATGAAAACATGAGCATAGACACTAAGAAGTCTGTAGTAATGCATTCGTGAGTTTGAAAAAAAAGAAGCTTAAATTATTATTTGTAAATAAAGTGGGACCAACCGTATTTACCTTTACTGCGTTCACGTGACTTCCATTAGCGCATTAGGTTTTCATCATGTAATATGTATAGCCCGGTTAGCTCAGTCGGGAGCTATGTTGACCACTTTACGCTCACGCTCACTATTAACATGTCGCCAGTTGTCAATCATTTATCCATTTCAACCAATCAAACCAGAAAGATACCTCCGACATACAACAGCACGTGTATAAAGCACGTGCAACTATGTTATATAAACTATTGTCAATATACTCCGACATCAACAATAGGGCGGAGATATCTATGCACTGGCGACATGTCAATTATTACCGCGAGTGTAAGTTTAGTTTAGGCTGCGAGTTCAAACTCCCGAAATGGTTTCTCTTTTTCTTTTGTAACGCGATTGAATTCCGTCAAACAATCCTGCTTTAATTAGTAAATATTCAATAATGTTTGGTGTGTAATGTTTGCGAACATAATTAGTGTGTGTTTTATAAGCTAAATGTTACGGACGTTGTGCCTTTAAATATAAATACATTTGATAAAGCCATTCATGTAATTATTCATAAATATTCAGGGTGTGTTTTTATGCAATTGTGCAAAGAAACATTATTTACAGTCAAACTTCAGATTTATAGGGATGTATATAGCGAACTCAATCTACCTGTGCGTAACAATATGTAATTAGCTCTCATGCACATATAACTTAAATAGCAATAAGAACGAAAACTAACTATCGGTTATCAATAGACAAAGTGTTTAACTGATTAATGAAAATAAATGAAAGAAAGAACAATTTCCCGCTTATCCCATTTAAGGGTCATATTTATAAAAGCATATTCCGTAAAAACGAATTTCATGAAATATTCTGAATTATTATATAACCTATAAATAGACGCGTTTTCATTGGCTAAAAAGTAATTTTTTAGAAAAAATATCTAGCGATATTGACCTGTTTTTTTGATATTGACCTGTTTTTTTGATATTGACCTGTTTTATATAATTGTTTTTTTGATATTGACCTGTTTTATATAATTGTAAATTGAGGGTTATATAATAAAACAGTTATGGACTTTTCAGCTGTTATACATGATGTTGATATGCACCAAAAAATCATTATTGACCTCGGCTATCGCCTCGGTCAATAATGATTTTTTTGGTGCATATCACATCATGTATAACAGCTGAAAAGTCCATAATTGTATAATATTGTAACTTTTTAACGCCCAATACCACAACTTTCGACAACAAAACCTGTTGTTTTTATTTATAACATAGCACAATCAGAGTCCTTATACGATATAGCCGTAACCAATATTTATATTGATCATAATTAAGTTGAAAACACACAATGGCGGTAAGTTTTACCCAATATGGGTATGTTTATTGCAAATATAAATATAAAAATCGAACAGGAAAAGAAGCATTCAAGGACGACAGTCAAGTAATATTAAAGGAATGTAATGAATATTAAGCGTACTCGTTGTATGCCATCAATATTGTTCGACACTATTTTCGTCTAAGAGAACAACATGCATTGGTCGAAATGTAATCAAATTGAAATAAACTGAATTAAACTTATATATCACTAGAAATGTGTCCATAGGACACGAATGCCCCCACTAAGGTCACTATGCCATAGAATTTTGATAATGAACATAAACACTGATAAACACATTCAACTTAGGTGTGCATCTTCACTTGCTGGTCAACATTCTTGTAAAGTTTGACAACCGTGGGTTAAATAGTAATGAAGGAGAGCGCGGCACAAGTTATTCAGCCCCATATTTTGACAAAGTCAAGAGTCATAACTCTGTGGTTCTTGGTCCAAAATAAAAACGAAAAATCAGGTGCGCATTTTCACTTGCTGATCAACATTCCTGTAAAGTTTGACGACCGTGGGTTAAATCGTAATGGACGAGGGCCTGACACAAGTTTTTCAGCCCCTATTTTGACAGAGTCAAGAGTCAAAACTCTGTGATACTTGGTCCAAAATAAAAACGAAAACCCAGGTGCGCATTTTCACTTGCTGGTCAACATTCCTGTAAAATTTGACAATTGTGGGTTAAATAGTTATGAAGGAGTGCGCGACACAAGTTTTTCAGCCCCATATTTTGACTAAGTAAAGGGTTATGACTTTGTGGTTTTTAGTCCAAAATAAAAACGAAAACCCAGGTGCACATCTTCACTTGCTGGTCAACATTCATGTAAAGTTTGGCGACCTTGGGTTAAATAGTAATGGAGGAGGGCCTGACACAAGTTTTTCAGCCCCTATTTTGACTAAGTCAAGGGCCATAACTCTGTAGTTATTGGTCCAAAATAAAAACGAAAACCCAGGTTCGCATTTTCACTTGCTGGTCAACATGCCTGTAAAGTTTGGCGACAGTGGGTAAAATAGTAATGGAGGAAGGCGCGTCACAAGTTTTTAGTCCCTATTTTGACTAAGTCAAGGGCCGTAACTCTGTGGTTCTTAGTCCAAAATAAAAATGAAAACCTAGATGCACATCTTCACTTGCTGGTCAACATTCCTCTAAAGTTTGGCCACCATGGGTTAAATAGTAAGAGAGGAGGGCGCGACACAAGTTTTTCAGCTCCTATTTTGACTAAGTCCAGGGCCATAACTCTGTGTTTCTTAGTCCAAACTAAAAATGAAAACCCAGGTGCGCATCTTCACTTGCTGGTCAACATTTCTGTAAAATGTATATGGATATAAAAATCGAACAGGAAAAGTAGCATTCAAGGACGACAGTCAACCACAAACACACACAGAAACAAAGAACAACTTTAAAGATGAACAAAATGCCAAATTAGACATCACAAACACAAAAGGGATGACAATAGGGCTACCGCCTTGGAACGGTCAGTGGCAGATATGGCCGCTGGGGGGTTTAAACCAGGTTTTAGCGTGCACCAAACCTCCCACTTACCCTACTGTCATCCCAATAAAACGGGACAGTGTAATTTTACAACATTTGTACAAGTCATTAACATTCGACTGTCATAGGGGTAAAACTAATTGGGTTTCTCGTGTCAAAACATTGTTAAATGATTCCGGTTTTTCTGATGTATGGAACAATCTAGATGATGGTAATTTACTTACTTTTCATCTTTTGTTCAAGCAAAGAATAATCGATCAATTTGTTCAATCATGGTATACTACTGTTAATAACAGTCGATCTTTGTGTACATGCAGACTATTTAAGACCACTTTCAATTATGAGTATTATCTCGATAAAATACCACAGAAATTTCGTATTGCACTTACTAAGGTAAGACTGTCTTCGCATCAACTGCGGATTGAAACAGGTCGTTATGGTGTTAACAGAATCGACCATGATCAACGCTACTGTTTAATTTGCAATTCTGGTGATCTAGAAGACGAATACCACTTTATTTGTATATGTCTAGCATACACTGACATTCGAAAACAATATATTAAATCACGTTACTTTGTTAGACCAAACGTTTATAAATTTATTGAGCTAATGCAGTCTGTTAGTTTTTCTGTTAACTCAAAAGTTTGTAAATTTGTATATCAAGCGACAATTATTCGACAAAACATAGTTAATCGTCATGAAAATGTACTGTAAATCTCACCTAAAGTAAATATTACACCATCTTTTGCACATCTATATGCTTTAACGTTCTTCATGATATTTCAATATGTATATATGTACATACATACACATTGCATTGTTCTATTATTTTTTTCAATGTACTTAGTACAACCTCACGTACAATATCTGTTTGTATATCTTTTCCGTATAAATCATGTTTTGCTCATTGCCTTCATGTCTATGCACATACTTATCATGACTGACTGTTGTATATAATATTATTCATTGTATCACGTAACAAGAAACATTGTAATGTTTACGTTACTTAATAAAGAATCTTGAATCTTGAATCTTGTAAATAAAAAAATCCCCACCATGAACTATTCTCTTACTCCGAGCTGAACGGAAAAGACTGAACGCTGATTCGGCATTCATTTGCATATTTATTTCACAAGTGTATTATGATAAATATATCATGACTTTATTACACTCCCACACCGCAAGTTATGTGATAAAATGTAATATGATTAAACTGCGTGTTTTGGATTGCGGCATTCTGCCTGTTCGAAGTTTGCATCTATGTTCATGTCAATCAATCTGCTGTTGGATGATTCTCGTATATATAAAGTCTAGTTTCCCGTGGCAAACATCTTTTCTTGTTTATATTGTGTTCTATAAACATATATTCATCAACACGTTTCGAAACAGACGTGATGCGAATTCGAATGATATGCGCCGGGACTTTTATGTAGTTGCATTAATATTCAGTAATATTGACCTAAAGTCAAAAAAAGGAACAATAATGCATTACTAATGCTTCAATTGTATGTGTGTAACGATGTAAGGCAAAATACACTGCCGGAATGATGTTCCATATTATGTAGATATATGTATTAAAAAATAAATCCTTCCTTCCAGAGGAACAGGATTTGTCGCGAACCTTCCATAACTTTGTTTACATTATATCTTGATTTTGTGCAACTATTTTCTTACACTTCGTGTTTTTGTTGCAGTTATATTTAGTTGGTGTGCCAACTGTCATACTTGCTCCCACTTTTGTTCACTCAATGTAGTCTTTATATCTTCATCTGTGACAAATAATGCTTCCAGTTCTTGAAAAGAAACAAATCATTTTCAACATAAATACATTATTAGGTAATGGCAGAATTATGAAGTGTTGATTTGTTGTTTGTTCTGGTGTTCAATATATTTACTTTATTCCCTTTGCTCAATGGAGGTACTAGATAATTCAGAAGTTTTAATGGAACCTGTCATTTAACTGATCCCTTCATTAAGTTTCTGGTTTGCTTTACGTTTTGCACTTTTTGCAAACAACAAACCAGATATGTTGATTCACTACATACTTGTTCTTTTTTATTTATTTAATGGCAACAATTAAACATGTATATATTGTGTGTTTTTTTTCCTCATTTGTCTTGGCAGAATATACAGATAAATAATGAGTTTTAAGACAAAGACACAAATTCACACTAGCAAACCTCTACGTTTAGTAAGTATTTCATTCAATTTCAACAGCGACCAGTGATTGTATACCTGCAATTCTAATTTTCCCATCTTTTCGTCGATCCATATGTTCTATCCACGTCATGGCATCGTCCATTTCAACTTTCATATTTCCAAACTTTGTTAATATATCCAAGAAGCGTTGCGTATCTATAAAATCTGTACAGAACATTTAAAATATGAATAACATAGCTGTCAAAATGTTATCTTTAGTAATTATATCCCGAAACAGTATATGAAAAATCGTCTAAGAGAAACCACAGCGCCCAAAAGAAATGGCACCATAAAATCAATGAGCAATTCCGTTATATCATAATTATCACGGATAGCTACGGTGGTACATAATATCACTTATAACTACGGTAGAAAAACACATTATCAAAAAAAATAAAACTGATAAACAAAATAAACTGCTATAAGGAAAAAAATGAAAATAGCGACGAAGCTTGCCAAAATGTTCTGTTATTTATCAAACTATAGTCTATATCAATACATTATAGCATGTTATGTAAGACATTTCACTAAACATGTTGAATATCGTAGGTTTAATGAGTTCACCCTCGAACCTGGTTTTAAGTCTTAAAACAAGTTCTGCTTTAATGTTCACTGTAGTAAATTTGAACTTTTGACCTTGACAGTGGGGAGTGTTTGCCTATACTGAAAACTATAATTCCTTGTCTCGACACATGTGGGGGAGACAAATGGGGGGGGGGAGGGGGAGGGGAGGGGGAGGGGAGGGGGCGAGTGTTTGCCTATATTGAAATCTATAATTCCTTGTTGTCTCGACACAAAAATGAGAAAAAATGGTTCCATAGAAATCGCAGCACTCAAACTCAATGGCACCTAGGTCCGCACTGCAGTACAAACAAAGAGCAAATTAAATGTACAACGAAAAGAACAATACACAACACACCGAGTCATGAAGATGCCTTAATCCGCTACACGATTGTACGACTCCGTCAAAAGTTCAGGACGTTCGTTTTGTTTGGCAAAAATCCACATTTAGACAACATTCCTAAAGGATCATGATATTTACATGTGTGTTTGCACGAATAAGCGAACATAAAATCTGAATGCCAATATATAATATTCATTTTAGCAATACTAGTGTAAAACGAAACAAATTAAATATATGTCAGGAGAATTAGCATGTCGCCAGTACTTAGATATCTCCGCCCTATTGTTGATGTCGGAGCACGTGCTATATATACGTGCTGTTGTTTGTCGGAGGTAACGTTCTGGTTTGATTGGTTGAAATGGATAAATGCTTGACAACTGGCGACATGTTAATTCCGAGACCAGGTGCTTCAGCTTCAAAAGTAAGTATTAAAGTCCAACAGAAAATGTAACTTTCACAGAACAACACGCATTAGAACAAAAATAACGTTTATAAGAAAAAGGAAAGTGACATCACAAACACAAACGAGTTGAAAATAGGTCTACCGCCTTGGAACAATCAGTGGCAAAAGGGCCACTGGGGTTTAAACCAGGTTCTAGGGTTCACCAAACCTCACTCATCCAAATAAAACGGGTCAATGTAAATAATGAAATGTTCACCAGGTTTTATTCGCTAACAAAAAGGCAGCATTAACAGGCAATATAACACGTAGATACTCATGTATATATATATAAGACATATAAACTGTACGCATGGCCCGATTTCGCAAACAATAGCGATGACACAGTAACATGTATATATATTAATATTAATGAACATTAATGGTATAAAGCAAAAGTTCTTAAAGAACATACCTGTGTTTGATTTGTCAAAAACTGCAAATGCATCCCGAAGCTCTTCTTTTCTATTGTCTTGTAAGTGCAGTGATACAACTTGTGTTACAAATGAAACAAAATCTTCGTAGTTAAATTCTGAAGAAAAAAACAAGTTATATATGAATACACGAAAGTTTTATATTTATATAACACTATTTTTTTACATGACACATATAGATATAAAAATTGAACAGGAAAAGCAGCATTCAAGGACGACACTCAACACAAACACACACAGAAACAAAGAACAAATTTAAAGATGAATAAAAGGCCAAATAAGACATCACAAACACAAAAGGATTGGCAATAGGGCTACCGCCTTGGAACGGCCAGTGGCAAAAAAGGCCGCTGGGGGTTTAAACCAGGTTCCAGGGTGCATCAAATCTCACACTTACCCTACTGTCAACCCAATAAAACGGGACAGTGTAAATAAAGAAATGCCCGCCGTGAACTATTCTATAACCAACAAGACAGCATTAATAGGCAATATAAGTAAAACAAATATGTCTGACATCAGCTTGCAAAGCTGAGGTCTATATTAACTGTGATAACTTATATATAAAAAGTTAATCATCTGACCAAAATGAGTGCAATTTGCTTTAAATAGACATTGAATCAATACATGCCTCTGTTTAAAACGGAAAGAATAAGCGTTTCCAAGGGATCACCCTTTCAGTATTTATTGACATCCACACTAGCGTTTGTTTAGTGCTGTGTGGCGGCCGTAAAAAGTCGCCCCGTCTACAAATCAGTAGTGTTATTATTTGCTGGTCCATTCTGTGTTGCTTTAAAGTAGAATATCGCTTAAGCGTGAGAGATGTTGAATCTTATATTTACCTCTCATGAACAGACTCAATAAAACCGAGTCTACTTGTCCCTCTTGTTTGTGTTTGTTGCTTCCAAGTGATCACCCTTTCAGCATGTATTGTTAAGTTTAAATGGTGTCACACATTAGTATGGCTTATATAACATAAACATTAGCTTATTTACAAAGATGAAAGTCAAGAAAACATTTTAGCAAACATAGCAACAAGCTAATTGAAGCCGGTGGTGGAGCAAACGAAATTTGTTTTAACAATTGTATGTCGTCGAGGTTTAGCTAGTCATTAAATAAGATAAAGCGAGCGCAAATAAATGAAGACATGTTCGGATATATCAACAACGCTGAACTTTCTGGGGCGACGTATTGAATTCAGTGATACCATCTTTTCGAATGAAAGTAATACAGCGCCCCATAGAACATAGGGAACCCCATAGTGGTACCGGCAGGGCTAATATTTATGACTATACAGGTAAAAACTGTATGCGTATGCGCATGCACCCGTTCGCTGCGTTTAATTGTAAAGACGGTTCTAAAGAGACGAAAGAAGTTAGCAATTAGAAAGTGAACATGACAATGTGTTCTTTAAAAGTTTGTTCAATGAAGTTTGGATATTGCAGCAAGAAATACATTTATGTTTCTGGTATACCACAGGTACATAGATGACTACCATTCTCACATTTGAAAGTTTACAAAGGTTACCGTTGTGAAGTTAGGACAAGCAAAAATGCTGTCTGCAAGCGATGACTTAACATGATTTTCAATTAAAACAATTGAATTACTTTACCGTAGTTTCCGTGCGTGTGTAACCAAGTATTCAACTGTTCGTCTGTTGGATTGTAATTAAGAAGTCTTAGTGCTTGCATCATGTCATCACGCGACAGTTTACCGCATCCGCAAGCGTCTACAACTGCAAACACTTTTGCAAAAGCTGGAAGTTTTAAAGCAAACACAATGTCTATCAGACACAAAATATAAACGTTATACAATATAATATACAATAATAAACAATCTAATAATACACATCTGTCTTCGAGCATATTTGTGTTTTACTTATATTGCCTATTAAGGGTGCCCTCTGGTGACGATTTAGCGTGATCTGCGCATATTTTTGCGCAACGCGTATTTGGATGTTGTAAAAAGTGGAAATATGTTCCAAAAGCATTAGTCATACATCCTTGATACTTTGTAGACATGTTCACAATCATGAACCACACAAATTGATGTAGGTTTGATAATTATAGATTATTGTATGTCGGTTTTCATATCAGCCGCTGTATCATCCCTGAGACCCTATATGTGCCCGAGGGCTTTAGCATCGAGATATAATTCCTACACATCTGATCTCTAAACTTTGGTATATTGTGTGACATACCAGGGTTAGGGTTTGATTTATTCATAATAATGGTATATCGCACACTTTTACCACAGTATTGAGATAATATGGGCAGGAATTATATCATGAGGGCTGAAAACACGACATGCTTCTGATTGACAAACTATTGTATATTGTGTGATATATCACATTTAGAGATAAATTATTTGGATTTGATATAACATTGTGTTAACGTTAATTTTAATTCTAACATGGCGGATGCTATTTTCAGTATACACAAGCAAATACAACAGTCGGATAAAATATACCATACAAAATTAAGTGGGTGGGGTAAATCAACATCTCTTTTAACGTATTTTTTGTCATATTGTGTATATTATATACTGATACAATGTTTGTAATTCAATTAGATGTGATGTTTGTATATCAGATGAATGTATGCCAGTCATTTAAATGACTTTTGATATAAAAAAAATAAAACGAAAGCACATATATCTATCTTTTTTTGTAATAAAATCATGGGTCTTTAACATTTTTAATTGTTAACTCTTTTAGATGAACACCGACATATACTTTTTATCACATTTATTTGATAAACTTATAATTCTCTATCATATATACCAGTTTATTACAAATTTCTTCTTATTATTTCTATAAGTTTGTCTTGCCCAAAATTTGGCAAAAATGCAATTTTCTGTGATTTTTTTTTTTTGTTTCATTAGAATGTGTGCTGCAATTACAAACTTCAAAGATTTCTCCTATTTTTTATCATTTTAAGGGTTTTATTACTTTTGTATTGATAACTGTTTAGCTTCCCATAACATTTTTTCATTTGCTTCTTTTTTCTCTCTAAAATATTGGGTGATTTCTAAAGCCATACCCAATTTTCAGCTGCTTCTGAATTTAAAACCCCACTTTGGGCTTTGGGGGTATATTAATAAAGATTAATATTGCTAAAAAGTTAAATCACCAACACATCATTATTTTTCCAGAAACTACCTAGTAATATGTTAGTCTTCATAAACAAGAGGCCCAAGTGGTCCTGTAGACGCTCTACTTGTATGATGTGATTCAAAAACAAAAACATGATAGAGACCAACCCAAGAAACATGTTTTTTGGAATATTTGATGACAACGAAAAACACAAACTTGATAGAGGCCAACAACAGGAACATGCATATGATATTTAACTAGAATGGAATAAGTGGTAATATGTTGTTTGATAAATGTCCTTAAATTTGACCTAAGTTTAGCCATGGTGGCCATCATCGATGACTGGAGGCCCCAAAAACGCAAATCTGAGGGGGACTAACCCAAAAATCATTGTGATTAAGTTTCATCAAAATCCTTCAAGCAGTTTCAGAGAAGATGTCATTTTTAACCTTTTCCTATATAACTCTATGTAAATTTTGGGTCGCTGTGGCGGCTATTTTGATTATTCGACGATAACGAAAACATTTGATAGAGGCTAACCCAAGGAACATGTTTGTGATAGTTCACAAGAATGCTATAAGTGGTTTCGGAGGAGATGTCGTTTGAAATTTCCTTAAATTTAACCTAGTTTTAGCCATGGCGGCCATCTTGGATGACTGGCAGCCGCAAAAAACACAAATCTGAGAGAGACTATCCCAAAGATCATTGTGATTTAAGTGTCATCAAAATCCTTCAAGCGGTTTTGATTATTTGACGATAACGAAAAACACAAACTTAATAGAGGCTAACCCAAGGAACATGTATATGATATTTCACAAGAATGGAATAAGTGGTTTCGGAGGAGATGTCGTTTGAAATTTACTTAAATTTGACCTAGTTTTAGTATGGCGGCCATCTTGGATGACTGGCGGCCTTGAAAAGTATAAATCTGAGAGGGACTATCCCAAATATCATTGTGCTTAAGTTTCATCAACATCTTTCAGGCGGTTTCAGAGAAGATGTAATTTTTAACCTTTTCCTTTATAACTCTTATGTAAACTTTGGGTCGCCGTGGTGGCCATTTTGATTATTTGACGATAACAAAAAACACAAACTTGATAGAGGCTAACCCAAGGAACATGTTTATGATAGTTCACAAAAATGGAATAAGTGGTTTCGGAGGAGATGTCGTCTGAAATGTCCTTAAATTTGACCTAGTTTTAGCCATGGCGGCCAACTTGGATGACTTGCGGCTGCGAAAAATACAAATCTGAGAGGGACTATCCCAAATACCATTGTGATTAAGTTTCATCAACATCCTTCAAGCAGTTTCAGAGAAGATGTCATTTTTAACCTTTTCCTATATAACTATGTAAACTTTGAGTCACCGTGGCGGTCATTTTGATTATTCGACGATAACGAAAAACACAAACTTGATAGATGCCAACCCAAGGAACATGTATATGATATTCCAGTAGAATGAAATAAGTGCTTTCGGAGGAGATGTCGTTTGAAATTTCCTTAAATTTGACCTAGTTTTAGCCATGGCGGCCATCTTGGATGACTGGCGGCCGCGAAAAACACAAATCTGAGAGGGGCCCTCCCAAGTAATTTTGATGAAGTTTCATCAAAATCCTTCAAGCGTTTTCAGAGGAGATGTCGATTTTATAAAATTGCTAACAGACAGACGGACGACGGACGAAAAGTGATCGCATAAGCCCTCCTGGCCTTTAGCCAGTAGAGCTAAAAACAGGGAAATTAAAAATTCTTGTTATACTGATATTCAGCAGAGGGCACCCTTAATGCTGCCTTGTTGGTTAGAGAACAGTTCATGGCGGGGATTTCTTTGTTTACACTGTCCCGTTTTATTGGGATGACATTAGGGTAAGTGTGAGGTTTGGTGCACCCTAGAACCTGGTTTAAACCCCCAGCGGCCTTTTTTGCCACTGACCGTTCCAAGGCGTAGCCCTATTGCCAACCCTTTTGTATTTGTCTTGTTTTATTTGGCCTTTTATTTATCTTTAAAGTTGTTCTTTGTTTCTGTGTGTGTTTGGGGTTGACTGTCGTCCTTGAATACTACTTTTCCTGTTCTCTTTTTATATCTATGTTAGCTGTATCGTTCACTGGTCAAATATAAAAGTAGATGCAAACAGGCAATGTAGCATTTACAGAACGATGTCCATCACTCCCCAAAACACGCATTCAAAACAATCAAAAGTTACTGGGAGTAAAATGTGCGAAACCACAAACATAAAAGGGTTGAAAGGAGGCGTGAGAGGTGTTACATCTTATAATTATCTCTCATGAACATACTCAATAATACCGAGTCTGCTACTTTTCTCTCTTGTTTGTGTTTGTTGCTTCCAAGGCATCCCCTTTTCACTATTTGTTGATGACAGGGGTAACGCTTTGGAATGGCCAGTGACAAAACGGTCCCTGGTGTTTTAAACCAGGTTCTAGGATGCACCTTATCCACTCTTACCCTATTTCCTCCCAAATTAAATGGAACATTATCAGTACGGAAATTCCAGCCAGGATATATTCTTTTACAAACTAGGCAGCATTAGTAGGCGATATAAGTAAACATAAATATGATCATGCATATATGATTAAAACAAAGCCACTGAAAGGGTACTCAGTGATTTGGCAGAAGCCAGAGCTACAACGGAATAAACCGTTAAGGACAACACATGACTTATGCGAAAAGGTAAACGTTTCCTTCCTTTTAATGACTTAGGTAGACGTCATCATAGAATCCACAGTATGTCGGTCCATCGTACAATCAAAGAGAAACACTTAGTGGCAAACGTGTTTGGTCGATGCACTTGTTAAAGACTATAGCTATCAAAAAGTCATATAACCTACCGATGCCCCTTAGTTTAAGCTTAATAAAGACTGCGCTCAATGTCTTATCGTATAATATTTGTATTATTGAGCGTCGTAAACACACCTTTCAATCTACGGAAATATGTTTCAGGCGATTTGTTCAATATCTACAAGTATGAATGAACACTGTTTATTTTTGTTACTGTTCTTTATTCAACTAGTATGAATGTGTTGTCTTTACATAACATTTAATTACTGTTGTATTCCATATATAACGTTACAACATGTGCCAATTGGAATACTCTGTAACAGTTATATATTGCTAAATGTCTATGCAGAAATATCTAAGTACATAAAAACACACTTAATAAAACTGTTAATCTATATAAATTATGATACAAAAAAAGACGAACTGTTAAAAATTGAATAAAAGTAAAAGTTAGTATAGTTAAACGTGAATGTAATTTTCTTGATTTCTGTACTATTTTTCTCAACTATCATTATATAATATGTAAATAGTCTAGTTTCCTATTAGTTCCGTCATTGTGCCATGTATTTATACTTATATGTTATTGCTTTATCTGTTCACTGAGTCGTGAAATAAGCAGTTTGAAATACAGTTTACAAAGTTCTTTGTACTTTATTAAATACTTAAGATTGACAGTTATAGTTATGTCCTTATCAAACAAACACATCAAATATCATCGATCCATGCATTACAAATTCAAATACAACTTAACATTATCAACCAAACAATGCTACAACAAACCTATCTTTCGAGATCTTTCGACTTTATAAAGTCTTTATCGGGGAACGTAAACAAAACAAAAATACAGTTAGACCACAAAACAACTTTAAATAAATATGTATTTATGTATATTTAAATATTACTAAAATATATATATGTCGAACAAGAAATGTAGCAACCACAGCCAATTGAATTGAATGTTGTTTAACGGCTCATTAACACAGTATATGTTATTTAGAGCCGCCCCAGAGAGAGGGGAAGGATATATAGGAATCCGGGAACCGTGCCCTACTCTTATTATCGAATAGATTCCTATAGTTCTTTAACGTGCTTGGAGGATAGACCTATACACGGGACCGCCCGGTTTACGTCCCCATCCGACGGACGAGGATAAGGGAAAGTGTTTTGCCCAAGAATACACCAACGAAACTCAGTGGCACCATGGAGGATTGAACCCGGGGCCTCCGGTTACAAATCCGCCGCGCTACCGACTTCGCCATCCCACCCAACGAAAAACATGCATAGAAACAAACAATTACAAGGATAAACAAATAGTTGAAATTAGAGCTACCGCTGAAATATTTACCATCTCTCTTTTCTGTGGTGAGATCTATCTGAAATATAAATGAGAACATAAACTACCCTTTTAAAGCATACAACGTGTTATATATTGATCTGCGTTTTAAAATGAATTGAATTTCCGTTTCAAAAATGTCTAGGAATGTGTAAATATTATAAAAAAATACAAAAAATACAGAGTACATGGTATCGAGAATATGATATCAGTTATTTTCACCACGGTTGTAGATCCTAGTTAGTTTATATGCGCCTTATATGCTGTATGTTTAGTAGTTTATGTCTGCCTTAATAGCAGTAACTTTTAAACATTTTTTTACAAGTTCTTGTAACTTCAATTAATCTCTATCGATGGCTTCCTGTAGAACCAGTATTAAACAATGTGGATTAAATATCTTGCTTAAAAATAAATAACATATCCACGGCGATGATCGAACCCACAACCTCTATATATCACAGGAAAAATGTTGTGACATGTGCCACATATGTATTACTTCCTTATTATTTGCATGTTTCTTTCATATGTAGGCATACATCATGTTATTTACATAATTATGTGCCACATTTGTAAATGATACATATGTGCCACATATGTACCACATATATTGTTCATGTTAAAATAATACACCTGTGCCACATATGAAATGTATACATATGTAATTCATATGAAATTATTATGCATAGAATATATAAAGTATTAGAAAATGGTTTAACAACCTGTTTAAGTTTTAATATTATTTCGTAAAAGATATTTTCATATGTAATGCACATGTGTTACTTTCATATGAAATACATATGTGGATTACATATGTGGATTACATAGGTATCACATATGTAAAACATACGAATTCCATGCCCAGATATTTTTCCTGTGTAGATCTGAAGTCCGACGCTCTACCACTGGACCAAGCTCTCCACTTTAAGAAGTTAGTGTACAGTATCAAACTCCGCGTCTTAAGTTATTATTTATTCCTTATTCTTGATTCATCAATTAAAAATGTGTCATCACTACAGAAACTGTCACCATCTATGCTGCAACACGTGACGGACACCTCTGTAGTCAACTATCACCCTGCATGTTCAATAATGATACGACAAGTCAACGATAGCGTCCGAAAGTTTTTGGCGAATGAAGGTTTACCACCACCAATCACATGTAAACCTTCGAGGTGTAGTTCGAATGTAGTTCCTATAATAAAAAGTAATCCCTCCTTTTTCGATGGAAATGGGCATTATAAGTAGGGGAAAACTGCCCATTTCTATTCGATTTTGTGGTTATATATGTATAAGAAGCGTATTAATAGGTTTTACTGGATCACTGATGAACATTTTCGAAATTTCGACTCTATGCTTACACTTTGTGAGCAATGAAAACAGTCGATCAATAAAAACAGCTGTTCCTTTGACCTGTTTAGTAAACAAACAAGAACTTTCTTACATGTCTTGTGACCCCACGTTTTCTGGTGATTTTTCAAGTGGAAAAATAGTTTTCTATATGAACATTACACTGCTGCATTATCCATACTTGAGTTGAATTTGCAGCAAATCATTAATATGTGACACTTTAACATTGGTGTCTATGGGGAAAATAATTAGTGCTTTCATACCTGAAGTCATCTGATAAATATGAAGGGTTCTCCTATTGTTCTACATTTCCATATTATAAAAGTGTGTAAAGTTTTGCACCCTTTCAAATGATTATAGTGCGGACAGTTCTGTTATAGATAGTATTGTGCGTACAAGTTTGCACTCCGTTGGAAGATTACAGTTTGTACAGTGTTTCACTGTTATGTAAGATTTTAATTTGTACATTTTTAGCTTGTTCGTAAGATTATTGTTTGACGTACAGTTTTACAGTCTTCCATTATAGTTTTAACAGAGTTTCACTTTTCCGGACGATTAGAGTTTGTATAGTTTTACACTAGCTCTTCCAGATGATTATTGTTTTGGAAGAGTACAGAATGTACAGTACAGTTTTGCACTCTTCCCGAAATTGGAGTTTGGACAGTTTTGCACTAGCTCCCCAGATAACAATAGTTTCTAGTTTTGCACTCTTTCGAAAGATTACGTTTTTAAAAGTTTAACACTCTTCCCAAAAGTTAGAGTTTGTACAGTTTCGCACTATCTCTTCCATATAACAATAGTTTCTACAGTTTTGCACTACAATTTAACACTCTTCCCGAAAAGTATAGTTTGTACTATTGTGTACTCTTTCGAAAGAGTTGTGCATTCGTCCAGAAAATCACAGTTCGTACAATTGCGCAATCTTCCGAAAGAATATATTTTATACGGTCAGTTTTGCACTCTTCTGGAAGAATTGTGTACATTTTTGCACTAGCGCTTCCAAATATGTATAGTTTGTACAGTTTTGCTCTCCCTCTTCCATCTCAATATAGTGTATACTACTCGTCACTCCTCCAGATGAATATAGTTCGGACAGTTTTACACTTTCAAAATGAATATAATTTTTACAATTCGTCACTCTACAAGACGATTATAGTTGTACATGTTTACACTCTTAAAGACGATTATAGTTGTACATTTTTACACTCTTACAGAAGATTATAGTTGTACATGTTTACAGTCTTACAGACGATTATAGTTGTACAATTTTACACTCTTATAGACGATTATAGTTTGTACATTTTTACACTCTTACAGACGATTATAGTTTGTACATTTTTACACTCTTACAGACGATTATAGTTTGTACATTTTTACACTCTTACAGACGATTATAATGTGTACATGTTTACACTATTTTAGATATGTGTAACTCATCACACCAGATGATTATATCATGTACAATTCGTCACTTCTCCAGAGGATTGCTGTGTGTACAGTTTTACACTATTCTAGATGATTTATATATGTAGAACTCGTCACACCTCCAGATGTCTCACTCTTACAGGTGATTATAGTTTGAACAGTTTCAAACTCTTCCAGATTATTAAAGTTCGTACAGTTTTGCACACTTCGAGTTGATTATAGTGTAAACAGCTCGGCACTCCTTCAGATCATGAAAGTTTGTACAGTTCGTCACTCTTCCAGATGATTGTATTTTGTACAGTTCGTCACTCTTTCGGGTGATTATAGTTTGTACAGTTTAAACTATTCCAGATTAGTACAGTTTGTACAGTGCTGCACTTCTCCAGATGATATTAGTATGCAAAGTCGTAAAATTCGTAACTCTTTCTGAGAATTATAGTTTTGCACCCTTCTAATTGATAATGTACTCAGCTTCATATGATTACAGTTACAGTTTTACGCTCGTCCAGATGTGTATAGTTTGTACAGTTCTGCAATCTTGAAGATGATTATAGTTTTACACTCGTCCAGATGTGTATAGTTTGTACAATTCTACAATCTTGAAGATGATTATAGTTTGTACAGTTTTACACTCGTCCAGATGTGTACAGTTATTACAGTTCTACAGTCTTGAAGATGATTATAGTTTGTACAGTTTTACACTCGTCCAGATGTGTACAGTTTGTACAATTTTACAGTCTTGAAGATGATTATAGTTTGTACAGTTTTACACTCGTCCAGATGTGTACAGTTTTAACAATTCTACAGTCTTGAAGATGATTATAGTTTGTACAGTTTTACACTCGTCCAGATGTGTACAGTTTGTACAATTCTACAATCTTGTACACTTTTGCACTCGTCCAGATGTGTACAGTTTGTACAATTCTACAATCTTGAAGATGATTATAGTTTGTACAGTTTTACACTCGTCCAGATGTGTACAGTTTGTACAATTCTACAATCTTAAAGATGATTATAGTTTGTACAGTTTTTCTTCCAGATAAGTAGAGTATGTACAACTCTGTATATTTTTCGGGTGATTATAGTTTGTACCGTGTTACCCTGTTCCATTAGACCATATTGTGTAAAGCTCGTCATTCCTTCAGAAAATTAAAGTTTGTGTAGTTTTACACTATTCCAAATGACTATAGTTTTCCAAACTTCTACATATTATATTTTTTACAGTTTTAACACCATTTCATATGATTATAGCTTGTACAGTTTTACACTCATCAAGACTATAATAGTGTGTACCGTTTTACCCTGGTCCATATGACACTATTGTGTAAAGCTCGCTACTCCTTCATATAATTAAAGTTTGTACAGTTGTACACGCTTCCATATGACTATAGTTTTCCAAACTTCTGCATATTATATTTTTTACAGTTTTAACACCATTTCATATTATTATAGCTTGTACAGTTTTACACTCATCAAGACTATAATAGTGTGTACCGTTTTACCCTGGTCCATATGACACTATTGTGTAAAGCTCGCTACTCCTTCATATAATTAAAGTTTGTACAGTTGTACACGCTTCCATATGACTATAGTTTTCCAAACTTCTACATATTATATTTTTTTCAGTTTTAACACCATTTCATATTATTATAGTTTGCACAGCTTTACACTCTTCAATAATATAATAGTTGGTACCGTTTTAGCCTCTTCCATACGACAATAGTGTGTAAAGTTCCTCACTTCTTCAGATAATTATAGTTTGTATAGTTTTATACTCTCCAGTTGAAGGCAGTGTGTATAGTTCGTCACTCTATCAGATGAGTATAGGTGGAATGTTCCAATTTTAATTGGGAATTTAAGGCGCACCATTACATGCAAGGTCATATGGCGCCTAACAGGAATGAACATGCCAGGCTCATCCTCCATGTACATCGAGATAAAATATGGAGAGCGGGTCTAGAACCTTCTCACCCTGAACTGCAGAGTTGCTGCAAATTCTACTGTAGACACTCCATTTACGCTGGAGCCACGTTATAGTTTTTCTGCCACTGCTCTAGTGATATGAGCGAGATGGCACCTGAAACAATGCAGGGGTCATGATGAAGACCTATAATGAGTATGAACAAAAAAGGATCAAATGAACATGCCATTGTTGGGGGAGGGGTAGGGGTGTTGGGGTTCTACCCCTCTGCCTTCCCCTCCAACGGGATCTGCAGTGGCCATATTCTTTGCCCGAACCAAACGGGGCTGGAAAGTTCGAGCATGTATATCATGTTTGTGTACAAAAAACAAAACCAACAATAAATTCTGATAGGAAGCGTCCCAAAGTGGATATTGGTAAAGAAAATCGTTGTTTGTTTGCAAATTACACAATAATCAAGACAAATTTTAAGAAGCACGAATACTGGTGCGAACGCCGGATGGCTAACTTTACCCGCATAAATGTAATATGTAAAGTGGCATAAGTTTGGTAACTGCCATGACAGAGTTATGATAAACATGTTTGCGAAGTGTCAAACTTTCATATTATTTTCATCATGTGTGAACAGTTTTCTGTTGTTGTTTTTTTGTGCATGTGTATGTGTTGTTGTTTTTTGAAATATGACTGTACATTCAAAATCTTAACCAGAAAGTCTAAGTGGGAAAGGGAGGTAATTCTGGTAAAATGCATGACAGAGTAATGTGTTTATCACATATGATTGTGTCCTGCTAATGAACATGTATATCAATTTTTAAAGCTGTCTGGCAATTGGTTTTTTGTATGTCTGTCCATTAAAAATGTTAACCAAATATCTAAGTAGAAAAGAGGGTGGGGGTAATTTTTGTAAAATGCATAACAGAGTTATGGTGCTTGTTACATGCGTGTTTTAAATGATGATAATTATGTGTGCCATGTTTCAAATTAAGCTTTTCTGACATTCGTTTTTTGGAAAATAACTGTACATTCAAAATGTTAACCAAAAATCTAGGTAGAAAAGGGGGTTAATTCTGTTATAAACCATAAAAGTGTTAAGGCGCATATGGATGTGTAATGATGATGAATATGTTTGCCAAGTTAAACAACTTTTGATCAAATGTTATTTGGAATATGACTATACATTTAACAACATTTTAACTGAAACATGGCACACATATTCCCATACAAACTGAAACATGGCACACATATTCTCATACAAACTAAAACATGGCACACATATTCCCGTACAAACTGAAACATGGCACACATATTCCCATACAAACTGCTGGAAATCCTTGTAACTAATAGTAGTGTACGCTTCAATGTTGTGACAAAAATATATATTGGACGTTTATGTAACGTCAGTATAGTGTAACGTTAGTACACATTTAACAGTCCAATACGAATTTGTATCACCATTACTGAAAAATAAAATCAAAATGGCGGACAGCTAAGTAACTCACGATTCAACATGATTTTTTTTTTAATTTCTGAAAGGGGAAAACACAACGCTTTCCATTGTTATTTTTAGTACTGTTCGTGTGCGGTTTCCTTGTCGAGTAGTAATGTGGTGTATGGCTACATGTTTCCTTTAAACATACTCATTGTTTGCCAAGTGCCCTTCGGACTCCTATACATATGATTCCGTATACATGTACTAATTGTCTACGGTGTGCTCTTGTATACATGCATGTCTTTTATTCAAAAACAAGATATGATCCACTTACAAGCGATGAATATTTTGATATAAATGCATGTCTACCATCGTATTACCGTATTTATGTCCCGTGTTAATTGATGTGTAAATAGTTTTCTGTCTCTAAGTATGACAACTGGGTGATGTCTCTTTTTCAAAAACTTCAAATAAAAAACGAAGAAACGGATAATACATTAAAATGCATTTGTACTTACCTTTTGGTCCATATTAGTAGTAATTATTATTTATATATAATTAACATTAGGAACACAAATCCTACATCCTTGCACTAACATACCATTACTAAACATAGACTAAAGTTGTATACGTATGTATCAATAGCCTACTGTGTATATTTGGGTATCAATGTCAACGAATTTAGATATCACTGTCAATTTTGAAGAGGGCTTACTTTTAAGTCCCTCTTTGATAGAGAGCCATAAAAGATGTGACAGATTTAGATAAACATGTTTATTTACGTCGTTAACCCTTGGCTTTATAAAAGTTGGATGCGTTGTTTATTGATTTGTTTTAACACCTTATCTCAGAATTGACGAAAGAATTTTGAGATAACCTCCAGGAGTTTGTTCAAAGTTCACAATACTCGTAGTTATTTACTATAATAATAACGATAGTGGTTGTATGTAAATCGTTTCGTTCAGAAAATTGAAGTTAAAGGGATACACGGCAATTTTCATGTGGTATAATCTCCCGGCTTAGCTTTAGTTTTTCTACATAACTTTCATTTGTTTAATCATTAATATTAGTTATAAGAATAGTACAAAGCAAGTAGTTTTTGTATATTACTAACTATTGATTATAATGCACCAGTTATATGGCTGATTTTATTTGCAATTATATGTCTCGTCTGCTCTCGCTGAATAAAAGGACTATTCTATGGACCAATTTATTTCACATAAAAAATATTTAATCAAGCTTGTTCACATCAATAGTGTTGAATTACTGTCGTGTACTATATGGTTGACATTGCTCATGCCTAAAATATGCATTTGGTTGAAATTTTCACTTGACCTTATCCCATCCATTTTTGGATCTCTTTTTTGTTTGTAAAGATGGGGGACCAGTAGTCCTTAAAAGTGTTGTTGCCATAAGCTGATGAAATAAAATTGCAGATAAAGCTACACCCACAATGTGTATGAATTCTACAGCTTTAACTCCTAATGCAGATGCGATAAAGGACTAATGTATGTTATGATATTCAATTGATACACCAATGACAATTTCGTGACAAATAACATTCACTGCGATACAAAAAGAAATTAGTTTAACATTAGTTGTGTACAGAAACCAGACACAATAGAACACGTAACTTCACTAACTTGTATTACGAAGCCCTTTGTTGCAAAATTATATATTATTGTATTATATTTGATATGCATTAGACCCCAAATCAGTATAGCAATATGTAAAGAGGTCAAGAATTAAATATTTAAGAAAATTTCAATTCTTATGTATGTGTTTATAGCGAGTACTTAAGTACATCTGCGTAGGTAGTAGCCTAACCGGGATCTCATTGTTCATCTAGATGTTTAAGCTTCTTAAAGCTACTAAGCAAGTTTAAAGGATAGTGGGCGTGTACCTGAAGCAAATAGAAAGGGGTTTTACGCTTGCTTGACTGAAACATGGTTGGAAGGCAGTTTTATGGCCAACCTTTTTAGGTCTCACAGTGCATTTTTACTATGTTGGCCTATATGAATAAAGTTTACCGGGTCATTCCGAACAGGAAGTTTCCAAGCTAACAGTTACGTTTTTATGAAACACAGTCATTTGTCCACACAAAACCAGTGTGTTGGTGTGTTAATTTGAGTGGTGTCCTCCAGTGCACTATTTCGGGCTTTAACTCCAGAGTTGGACCAGAATTCCTACCCATAAAACTGCCATATTTTGGTAACAGTGTCGTCTAATAGCCGCACATCCAATTTCAGACAATTTCTCACCTGCAACAACTATAAACATATCTGTCAGCAATTATTAAAAATATTTAAAACCGAAGAACACGCTACAGCTTGTTATGGCGTAAGAATTATCCTACCGTGGGTTTCAAGGGAGCTAACTGTGTAGTGAGACCTTTAAAATCTTCTCTTGCGATCGATGAAGCAACATCAAAAATGCACAGCCATTAACTAACAACAAGTATGACTTATCAATGAAGCAACATCAAAAATGCACAGCCATTAACTAACAACAAGTATGACTTATCAATGAAGCAACATCAAAAATGCACAGCCATTTACTAACAACCAGTATGACGTATCAATGAAGCAACATCAAAAATGCACAGCCATTAACTAACAACAAGTATGACTTATCAATGAAGCAACATCAAAAATGCACAGCCATTAACTAACAACAAGTATGACTTATCAATGAAGCAACATCAAAAATGCACAGCCATTAACTAACAACAAGTATGACTTATCAATGAAGCAACATCAAAAATGCACAGCCATTTACTAACAACCAGTATGACGTATCGATGAAGCAACATAAACAATGCACAGCCATTAACTAACAACAGTATGACTTGTGCGAATTTTAAACCCACGAATTTCGGATATTAAGGTCCTTGACAGTTTTCTTTCCTTTTCTAAAATCATAAGAGCAACATGAAATCTACTGGGGTACATGGCTAACTAAACAACATCCTATTCATGCAAGCATTGTGTATTCATCTAGTACTATTAATATCAGGTGCCAAAGACCAAGAAAGCCTTATTTTAAGATCAAGCTTTATTTAAATATATACTCAGTTGCAAAAGAAACTGGACATTTAAAAAAAAATACTTTACACCTATCCTCTTTATCAAACGACAGCCCCTTAATGATTCGACCTATTGAAAAACAATTGAAAACATGATATTGGCAATGGAATGATAAAAACTTTGGTACCAAACATGGCATATTCATTTTGGAATTTGACAATTAAATCTAAACAAAACTCAGTATCCACTTTCTTTTGCAACTTAGTATAGCTCCTAAACGGGTTATTTACTAAAATGGCGTGACAATGTTGGCCACATGTTGAGTCGTATCTTAAAACAAATCGGTAAAAACTAGAAGAGCTTCAAACTTCAGATGTTCTTGACATATGAAAAAGGTAGACATATGGGTCTTTATATTACAACAAAACGTCACATGGGTCTGACGCGCTCATTTGATAGTTATGGTGACATTTGAATATCTACTGTGTAAATGAATAGTATACTGTTCGTCAGCTATGTTTACCGGAAGATTTTAGGTTACGCCTAAAGAACTAGATTTTTTTCAATTTATCTCTATACACAAATGCATGGCCTTTATTTGAAAAAAAATGATATAAAGATTATTTATAAAAAAAGAAAAAGTGTCAACATATGCTCAATGCTTTTTAAGAAGAAGATGGTTAAACTGATATAACTCTTCGTAATCATTTCTCCAACCATTGGTCGGAGCTTTTTATAGCCCAGTGGCTTTATTTGTACGAAGTTAAGTTTCTAGGTCATAAATGGCTACATGTAAGAATGAATGCCATTGGTCCAGAAGAGTCTGAAAATAAGATGTGTACAAGTGGACTTGTATATACAATAATGGGACTCCGGGGTGGGAAATTTTTTATCCAGGAGACTTCATTTCAACAAACAGTATACTTTAGTGAAACAAAGATTATGTAAAACAACTGTTGCAATATGCCGAATGATTCTTGAGAAGATGTGTCATATGTTTCCGATATAAATATATATAAACCATTTTAACCCGTTGCGTAGCTTTTTTTATTATTGTTTTATTTTTTATCCCGGTTGCTTCATTTGAATAGGAAATTCCACAGTGGTCTCGACTTCTCGATTTGTCAAGTGAGAAGGTGTCGATACTCATGGATGGCGGTATATTATACACTGAACGACTTTAAAAACACAACAAGAAAATAAACTAAGATAACTCTGACATATTTCAATAAAAAAAAAAAATTAAGTTCATCTATTATATTTAATCATATCCGCTGTTGAATTGCTGAAAATTTCATTTAAATTGATCAACATTAAACTTGTTAAATTCAAAATATAACAGTGCTACCCCACAAAAGTAACAGTTACAATATCCAGCATTAGCGGCAATGCACGCCTAGCTGACATCTCCTACGCATATTGGTGTATACCGGGTATTAGTTTTGTGACTATTGCTTTTGGGGGTCGTACTGTTATGCTCTGAATTTAACAAGTTTATTGTTGATCAATTTGAATGAAGTTTTCAGCAAATCAACTGCAGATATTGTTAAATAGAATAGATGAAATTAAAATTTAATTTCTATTGAAATATGTCAGTTATCTTAGTTTATTTCCATGTTGCGTTTTTAAAGTCGTTCAGTGTACACTATACAGTACTGATAGACCAGGAATAAGTGGCTGCTTCCACCATGAAAAATCATTTAAATAAGGTGATTCGCCATGCGTGCCAATTAAATGATTCATTCAAAATATACATTATATAAGCCCCAGCAGCTTCTGAAAAGAATAGTTTCGTGTATTGCCAAGAGGTTTGTGTACATTTATATTGCTATTAGATAATATTTTCGCCAAGCACGGAACTACTGTTTATAGACATCCCAATGTGCCTACAGACTCCAAAAGAAATAGGGTTTATCCTCCTACCAAAGGCATTGTCCCTATGAAGTTTCATAAACAGGCTTGAAACTTCCGGATTTATCATGGGGAATTCATATGTCCACATGAAGTCATGGTCACCATGACCGTAAGCCTACTGAGTCTTGAGCAATAGCTCTTCTCGACAAGGGCAATGTACCTATGAAGTTTCATGAGCGTATATTTTTTACTTACAGTGTTATCGCTTAGATTGTTAATACCCATATGATGTCAATGTGACCGTTACCTTTGACCTAGTGACCCCAAAATAAATAAGGTCCCTTCGTTTACCAAAGGTAATGTACCTATGAAGTTCCGTGAGTGTAAGAGTAGTATGTATGTCCATCTTTCAAAGTTATTGCGCGGAATGTAGACTTTCATATAAGTTATGGTGACCGTTGGCCCACTAGCCCCAAAACAATAGATTCGTCCACCTACCTGGAAAATGTACCTATGAAGTTTGATATGCTTTCGAAGTTGCCACAAGGAATGCGTATTTTCACTTCAGTTCATGGTGACCCTGACGTTTGACTATTTACCCAAAATAATAGGAAAATGTACCTATGACGTTCGTGAAGTTAGGTGTAAAGCTTACGAAATTATTCAATGCAAATTTCCATATGAATTCATGGAGACCTTGACCTTCGTACTACTGACCCCAGGAACAATAGGCTTTCTCCTCTTACCAAGAAGTTTCGAGAGAGTGTGTCGTATGCTTTTAAATGTATCGTGCGGAATACATACTTGTCTACGAACGGACGCAAGAGCGTATGGACTGACGGACAACCCCCTATCATTATATTTCCCATTTTTCAAACGGGTACGTCATAGGTCGGAATAAATATATATGCAAATTGTAATTGTTTTATATTTATTACCACACCACAAGCAAGTGCGCCTTTAACGTGCACATGCCTAGCATCCCTTTAATGTAGCTACCTGTATGACAAGGTCGCAATAAATATTTATACAAGTTGTTGTTGTTTATAACAAACCACTGTAACATTAACGTTTACTTGAACAACAAGACAATATCCCTTTAATTTAGCTGCCTTATACTGACACATAATGATATGCATGTCTTGTTTAGCACGGTCAGGTGACTTGAACACCGCACGTATGCGCACGACTGCACTTGCTGTTATACAATATTATTGTCGATTGTCTTGTATGATATGTGTGGAATAAATAGTATATATACTCAGCAAAAATAAAAAGTATCTACTTTGTTTTCCTGCAAAATCTGAGACTGTAAGAAAGAACTAACAATTGTAGCATGATTTTCTTTTAATAACATCTTTGTTTGATGTTCACACAAAATTTCATCGAAATATACCGAATGCTTAAAAATTAAATAAAACTTTAAAAAC
Organism: Cyrtodaria siliqua; assembly: GCA_037043455.1. Taxonomy (NCBI): domain Eukaryota; kingdom Metazoa; phylum Mollusca; class Bivalvia; order Adapedonta; family Hiatellidae; genus Cyrtodaria; species Cyrtodaria siliqua. The sequence goes on from JAWPHD010003999.1 coordinate 58,161, forward strand.
ATAGGTGTGAAAACGAAATTAACAAAACTCAATAAATGTAAAGATTAGCGACAACAGCACAGATTCAGCAGTCTAAGCCCATTCAAATACACAGAAAATGTTCAAAACCTGGCTAATATCTCACGTGTCCATCGTTACACCGAATACACTAAAAAATGCGACGTCGCATGCTTCTGACGTAACGACTGACGAAGCATCGAGCATATTTGGGACGTGATGTACGTCAGGATGACCCTATCCAAAGTGTTCAGGACCATGCAGCAGCACTTGTCCGCAAATGGAACGCATTAGTTCCCTAATTCGTCAGTCGTTACGTTAGAAGCATGCGACGTCGCATTGTTGGGTGTATTCGGTGTAACGGTGGACACATGAGATATTAGAGAGGTTTTGAATACTTTTCTGTGTATTTGAATCGACTTGGACTGCTGAATCTGTGTTATTGTCGTTGTTAAGTTTTGTTAATTTCGTTTTCACACCTATGTTTTTAAACTGTGATTATTTTTTCATTATTCGGTATATTTCGATGAAATTGTGTGTGAACATCAAAGAAAGATGTTATTAAAAGAAAATCATGCTACAATTGTTAGTTCTTTCTTACTCTCTCAGATTTTGCAGAAAAACAAAGTGGATACTTTTTATTATATATTTATTATATTACAGAGTATCCTTTACTTCCAAGAGGTCCAATATTATAACGAACCAGGATGTTGTTGTCGCCTTAGAGCGCACAACAACCACGCGGTGACAGGTATATAAACAGATCATAAAATGAGAGTCTAACCTCGATGGCAAAGTGCTCGCTTTGCACGAAGATTTAAAACTTCCCGGTTTTGCCGAAATACACGAAGAAAGGTTGTCGATGTGCAACATCACACATTCATCACATTAATTAACAGTAAGTTGCATGCACACACATGTACCCGTGTGTGTATGTATGATAGTGATCTTGTCTGAATTTAAATTGTGCTGAGGAATAGTTGCTGAGGAATAGTTGCTGAGGAATAGTGGATGTGAAAGCGGATGAACAAGTTCTAAAGAGTTAATCAAGTACGTCTCCTTTTCATACCATAGTCTATATCATTATAGCTGTGAAAGTCATAGCTCTCAATGACTCTTGTGCTTTTATATTCTAAGCCTACCACAGAGCTATGACGCGGCCTATAGGAGATATAGGTAGAGTGTGCGGCACGGCACTACATTCTAACTTTCCGGTGAGGTTTCTGAACACCACGCAAGGCCTGCATAAACAACAATCGTGTTTCCATTGACTAAACATTAAATACCACACGTCCATGAATACAACCAAGTTTCCAAGTACGGAGCAAGATGTCAGACGTGTGCGAGATATTTCGAGAGGGAAACATTGATTCAAGCAAAGGGATTCCAGAACGTTTGTTTTTTTAAAAAAAAGTTTTACCCAATAATATTAAAATATTATGGGATAACATTTTTTTTCTTAAAACAAACGTTCTATAACAGTTCTATCAAATGATATTAAACTATTATTAGATAGAACTTTTTTAAAACCAAGCGTTCTGAAATCTCTTTGCATAGATGGACGTGTGTTATTCTTAGCAAACTCACCAGCAAGTGCGGATGGGGTCGGGCCACATACTCCTCTACCTATATTCATGAAACTTTATAGGTACTTTGCCCTAGGTATGAGGAGGACAATTATACATTCCGGACGATAACTTTCAAACCATTATACAATGAATCCTATTATTTGTGGGGTCAGTAGGTTAAAGGTCAAGGTCAACTTTGAAAGGAAAATGATGCATTCCGCACCATTTCTCAACTATGTTTCAACCAAACCTCTTGAAACTTCTCAGGATTGTTTATATTGGAGAGCCCCAGAACCCTATTACTTTTAGGGGTCAAAGGTCAAAGTGACCTTGACATTTGAAACAATTATACATTCCGGACGATATCTTTGAAACCATTATACCCACCAATATAAACCGGTATAGCTATATTGTCCTTGGTGAGACAAGGAACCTATTATTTTGGAGTCAGTAGGTCAAATGGCAAGATCACATCGACATTTAAAGGGAAACGCTTTCAGCATCATTTCTCAACCATTTTCAACTAAATCTCTTGAAACTTCACAAGAGGGTATGTCTTGTTGAGAACCATACCACTGTTCGTTTAAGCGTCGCTATGTCAAAGGTCAAAGGTCAAAGGTCCACTGACCTTTGAAACAATTATGCATTCCGGACGATAACTTTGAAACTGTTATACCCACCCATATAAAACTGTATAGCTACATTGCCCTTGGTTAGACAATGAACCTATTGTTTTGAAGTCAGTAGGTCAAATGGCAAGGTCACCTTGACCTTTCTTGACAATTGAAAGGCATGCTTCCAGTACCATTTCTCAACAATTTTTCAACTAAACCTCTCGAAACTTGATATGAGTGGTTTTCTTGGTGAGACCCACACCCATATTAGTTTAAAGGTCGCTAGGTCAAAGGCCAATGTCACCTTGACCTTGAGAGAGACACCAATACAGTACTCATATACCGTTTTCATTGCAACGAGTACCTATTCCCTTTTGATTTGATCATAAGATAATTTTAAGGATAATTGTGTATCGTAGTGTATTCTTTAACGATAATAAGGATAATTTGGTATCGTGACTTCTTTAACGATAATTGGGTATCATGTATTATTTAAGGATAATTGGGTGTCGTGTATTATTTAAGGATAATTTGGTACCTTAATTTTTTTAACGATAATTGGGTATCGTGTATTCTTTAAGGATAATTGGGTGTCGTGTATTCTTAAAGTATAATTGGGTATCGTGTATTCTTTAAAGATAATGGGTATCGTGATTTAACTATAATTGGGTATCGTGTATTTTTTTAATGATAATAAGGATAATTAGGTATCCTGTATTTTTTAACGATAATGGGTATCGTGTATTTTTAACGATAATTGGTATCGTGTATTTTTACCGATAATAGGGTTTCGTGTATTATTTAAGAATAATTGTGTATCGTGTATTCTTTAAGGATAATTGAGTACCGTGTATTATTTAATGATAATTGGGTATTGTGTATTATTTAAGGATAATTAGGTATCGTGTATTTTTAACGATAATTGGGTATCGTGTATTATGTAAGGATGTATCGTGTATTCTTTAACGATAATTAGGCATTGTGTATTCATTAACGATAAAAATAAAGTCCTATATCCTGTATTCTTTAAGTATAATTGGGTATCGTGTATTCTTTAAGGATAATAAGATATTGTGTGTTCTTTAACGATAATTCGGCATCGTGTATTCTTTACGGATAATTGGGTATCGTGTATTCTTTAAGGATAATTGGGTATCGTGTATTTTTAACGATAATTGGTATCGTGTATTATTAACGATAATTGGGTATCGTGTATTATTTAAGGATAATTGTGCATCGTGTATTCGTTAAGGATAATTGGGTATTGTGTATTTTTTAAAGATAATTGGATATCTGTGTATTATTTAACGATAATTGGGTATCGTGTATTCTTTAAGGATAATTAGGCTTTGTATATTCTTTAAAGGTAATTGGGTATCGTGTTTTCTTTAACGATAATTGGGTATCCTGTATTCGTTAAGGATTATTGGGTATCGTGTATTATTTAGGGATAATTGGTTATCATGTATTCTTTAACGATAATTGTGTATCGTGTATTTGTTAACGATAATTATGTATCGTGTATTCGTGAAAGATAATTGGGTATCGTGTATTATTTAAGGATAATTGGGTATCGTGCATTCTTTAACGATAAATGGCTATCCTATATTCTTTAAGGATAATTGGTATCTTGTATTATTTAAGGATACTTATGTATCGTGTATTCTGTAAGGATAATTGGGTATCTTGTATTCTTTAAGGATAATTGTGTATTGTGTATTATAGAAGGATACTTGTGTAACGTTTATTCTAGGCTATTTTTAGATTGTTGAGCCCGTGATGTTCCCGGGTTGGATATTCTTAAATTGTTGCGCCCGTGTGGCAAGTATGTGAACACTGGCTGGCCTAACAGGCGGATACAATTACTCCAAGATCAATATGGATGGAGCAGTGTCTTCAACAGAATTTGCTGCAACTCTTCAGTTCTAAACTTGAGGACGCTGTAGGCCGCTTCTGCAGATTTACTTTTCTATGTAAATGGAGGGTGAGCCTAGAATGTCCAGTCCAGTCCTTTTGGATTCGTATGGTCTTTTCATGCTGAGTCGCCGTAATATCCAATGCAACTCAACCTTTTATACAGAAATAATGTTGTTTGCTAAAACATCCTCCTCAATTATTAAAATTGAAAGACTGTTTAGTTCTTGATACATCTAGTTGAAGTGCTAGAAAATGAGAAAATAAAAATCTTGATAGGCGTGCATGCATGCGAAGAGTATCAAGTGAGATAACTAGGTATCGTATTCTGTAAAGTAGTTTAGGAGTTGATCGTCGTGTTCAAACTTAGGTAATGTTGTACGAGTTGATGCCATGTTTAAATTTCGTTAAGGATAATTGGGTATTGTGTATTTTTTAAAGATAATTGGATATCTGTGTATTATTTAACGATAATTGGGTAATGTTGTACGAGTTGATGCCATGTTTAAATTTAGGTAGTATCGTGTCAGGTTTTTGTAGGAGTTCCTTAGGATATCTTATTCTTACCTGATTGTTTTCACATATAGATTACTGGTATATGGTTGTTGTTTTGGAGGTAGTGGTGGTGGTTGTGGTCGTGGTGGTGGGAGAGAGGGGTGGGGGTTGTTTGCGGCGACCCTCTTTTGCCCCAATAGGCCTTTCATCGTAAAATCCAATAGGCATTTTATCGTAAAATTATTTGCTCTTATATACATCTCCCAAATATGACCGGTTTTCAAATACAAAATTAAGGGTGCATATGGTAGTATGCCAAAGTTTGCTTCTTATAAAGGGACATGTAAGTGTTGAACATAAAGGGGGAAACAAATGGATATTCTTCTCTGATATTACCCTTTTGGGTTTTTTGTTTTGAAAACATGTTTTAGTATAGTTTCAAGTTCACTTTTAAACAAACTTAATGACATTCAATTGTGACTATATACAAATATTTGCTTTCATGTTTATAAAACCATGGGGTTTTGTGGAACAAGCGAACATTGTATGTTATTGTCAATATTTTTAGGGAACAAGGGAACATCGGAAAAAATATTTTGGGGGAACAAGGCAAAATATTTTTGGGGAACAAGGGAAAATTGGATCATATTTTCAAGGAACAAGGCAACATGGACCCCCCTGGGAAAGCCTCATAAAACAAAATTCAAGAAGGTTTATATCAAAAAAGTTCTTGTCGCTCTGTTATGTGCGAATACGAAGCACAGGGTCCGATAAGTAAAAGTATGGGTATGGGTGAATTATGGGTGAATTCGTTGTTGTTTGGTGTGGTAACGTCGATGGCAGTGCGGATGATGATGATGATGATGATGATGATGGTGATGGTGATGGTGATGATGATGATGATGAATACGACGATAATGACGTCGACGATGTTGATGATGAAGGCGAGGATGAGAAGCAGGAAGAGGAGGAATTGAATTGAATTGGATTTTAAAGTCGCACATACAGCTAAGGTCATACGGCGACTTTCCAGCTTCCATTGGTGGAGGAAGACCCCATGTGCCCCTCCGGGCAATTGTGATAATTTTAAAAAAAAGTTTTTAATTATCAGACCTTCGATCAGATCTGAATAAAAATGTTGTTGTACTCATACGCATGGAACAGTATGTCTTTCTAAATTGTATTCAGTAAATATATCTGAAGAATAACGATCTAGCTTGCTGCCACACTCTCACTCTGGTGATGATAATTATTGGGAACAGACGACAGGCAACGGAATTACACGCGCAGATTATTATTGCTTTACACAACAAGTCGGCAGAGGATCAAAAGCACAATATATAGTGGCGTAGCTGCTCTGTTGTTGTTTATTATACAACATACAAAACGGTGCCATACAACTGCTGTATTGCATTAAGTGGATAAACAGTGTTCGCAACAATTGGATGTTTGTAAAATAATCTCATTAAGTAAGTATGATTTCTTGATATAATTATTGCGTGCTTGTGAATAATAAACGTATTAAAGGGGATGCATCAAGATTTTTCTAGAAAATTCTAAAAAAAAAAATGGTTTCAATTTATGCCAACAATGACAATGCATTTTAGTTATATGAAATATGATGCCAGCACTGTGTTGTTCTGGCCTCATATTCATCAAATATTTGAGAACAAGAATCGGACTCAATTCCAAATAAAAACAATTTTACAAGCAAATTACTATATTTTTTTATAGAAACGAGTAATTTTAAAGGTTAGTAACAGAAAATGTCATTCTTACCCATGCTTCTGTGTTGATAGGGTTTGCAAAAAAAGCGATTTTGAGTCTGAGTCTGATTCTTGTGCTCAAAAAATTGATGTATTTAGGCCCTGGTCTTACATTTGGAATCACTATACATTTTGAGTAAAACCAGGCTTAAAAGTGTTGCGTAACCTAGGATAGCACATATTAGTGTGCAGTATGGACTTCCTTGTACATAAGGGGTCAATATTCGGCACATTCGTCATGTGACCCCCTTTCGAATAGAAAAAATATAATTATTTGTAAAGTTTAAGTCGGAGCCCTTAGACCTCTACAAAACGTCTGATGCATCCCCTTTAATTAAAACCCTGGGTATGGGTACGAGTTCTAGTTTGCTTCAGTGGGTTAAAGTGTAAGCCTGATCTGGTATAGTTGATGTGAAAGGTTATGCATGCCTGACTTTAGGTCAGACACCACCATTGACACCGTTTGCAGACGTTGGCAGTTTTAGGAAGTATTATTGTTTAAGGAACATTGTGATGCTAATGTTGTTGTTGTTGCTTTATTGGAAACCTCCTGTTAACGTATAATTTAATGTGCATCAGCATGTGTTGATGAGTTATATCCCCACCCCAAGCCCACCCCACGCCTATAGAGTTTAATGGGATGGGTATACTGGATTCAGTGACTGAGTCTGTCTGACCGTTAGTCCGTGTGTTTACGAAACCTTGTCCATACGATACCACGTCAACCTTTGTTACCACGCGCATGAAACCTCATGGGTTCATTAGTCATCGGTTAGAAAGAGAGACACTTATTGATTTTGGTGTCAATAGGTCAAATAGTCAGGTCACCGTGATCCGGTCATTAAAAACCTTGGCCACACGATAAATCATCTTTTAATTCATTTTGCGTGTTCGTGGTTCTCACCAAAGGTGATAACATTCATCTTATTTAGTATTGTATCAACAAAAAAGTCAATACTTCGAGCGTTGTTTCAACTCTAGTCAAACTGCCATCCATCTTACAGCCTCCAGCAAGTATCGATCCGGCCTAGATGTGTTAGTAGTTTCATACAGGGCAGATGTATCATGTACTGTGCAAATAGAATTTTGTTTAATTGGATACTTCCTTACATATTCTAGACAACTGCCAGCAGACGATAAATGGAATTGAGATGGTAATTACATATCGATTAATTCCAATGATTCAGCCGCATCACCAAACGTTTTATGGTAAATCCATCTAGAATGCGCAGATCAGAGTGCTTGCAGCTATCTATAATAGATATTGACGGAGAATAATAGTCCTTACATATGTTGCTTTATTTTGCTTTGGACGTCTGCCACATTCTGTCACTAAAGTCGTATGTAACATATAAATGAGTATAGTTTAAAATAAAACTAATATATAGAGGATATTTGGTGTTTTGGAGTAAATAACATATTTTATTTCATCGAGAAGTGAGAAAACTTTATAAAAGTAAAATTTTCTCACTTAAGAGATGAAATGAAATGAAATGATGTTATTCAGGACAAAACTTTCTTTTTATTTTATGATTTTACAAACATTTGTTTAGGGAAACTGCGATAGAACAACAATGGAGGCAATTTCAATAACTAAGCCGCTTTACACATGTTTTGCCCGACTACAAACCCGACTACAAAAACAAAGTCCAAAGATATTTTATTTATACCCAAATAGAACAATTTTTTTAATATATTTATATTGGCAATCATTTCCTTTTAACTTTTAAAATCCATTTCAAATCATTGTTTGAATAGAATATACAATTCGCAGTGTTTTTATCTCGGCATGTTTACATTTGCGTAGGAATATCTTGTGAGTCTCTGTGTTAGTTGTAAAATTTAAAAAAAATAGTCCCGGCAGCCACTCTATGTTCCACAGTGTGGAATAACACTTTTATTCACTGATAAAATACAGTATTTCATTGCATATCATAAAATAAACACTAATGTTTTAAATTGCGCTTTGTAAACTGAACAGTTGTTAAGGACGTTTATTCGATATGTACATAGAATAAGTTCTATTAAACTCTAAAGAAATTGAAGAATTGCATGTCTTTAATGAAAAGTGGGTTAATTAATATATACAATGTTTGATATATACATACATATTTTAAATCCTAGATGGTTATTAAAAACATATTATTTTTATAATTGAAAAAGGTCGACAGATCCTGCTAATTTAAAACGATTTTTTTCTAAATGTTATAAATGAAGACTTTTCATAATATTGCTTCGTAGGTATAGTAGTGTTCAAACATAGAATGCAACGAATGCTTTAACATATGGTATGCATCATATTAACCCTTAACCCCCTACATATATATAATGGACAGTTCTTTCTTTGAATTAAGACCATTCCATTTATGTGACAAAAGGGTGTTTGGGGGGGAAATGACTGATCAGCCTGACATTGTAAACCCTGATTACTCGCATGCTGATCTGGGTTTACAATGGACGCAAAGGGTATTATATGCGTGCTTAGCGAGGTAAGAGTTAACATGTGTTATTTGTTTCGATATTTGTAACTAGTTCATTGGCATAGGAACATTTGAGAGAGCTCATTTGAAAACGTTTGTTTTGGCGGCTTGTCACTTCAGATTTACGCTTGGTTGAGTGGTCGATCAGTGGTTGAGTGGTCGATCAGTGGTCGATCAGTGATTGAGTGGTCGATCAGTGGTATAACCAATCGACAGAATGTTGTGAAATGCGGTTTCAGTTTTTGTAGTTTACTCATTACGTTGTCCCGCCATTAATCAGTGGGAAAGCTTATAATAGCAGGATTTTATAACGCATATTTCGACAATAAAACACGTTTAAACAAATATTTTACTAAACAAATTAAAATCAATTATTAAATGATTTTATTTTACAATATGCTACTCTGTCGCAAAATATAAACTTTAAAAATCCAAAATATCACTGACTTTAAACAACTCGCTGGTAACTCAGACATATGTCTTGAACGTATTAACTAATATTCAAAGTCGTTATATATCTTGCCGTAGAAAGTCTGTCTTCATTTGTATCAAAGAGTATATCTTGTCAACATTCGCAGTCGGTAATCATCTTGTCGGAGAGTTTTCTTGTCTAATCACTGATATTAACGTTTCTGAAACCATTCGTTCAACAACTGGAGCGAGTTTATTATTCATCTTGCCTACTTGACAGTATACTCACTATGTATTTATTCATTGATGTCGAAGAGTTTATCTTGTCAACAATCGCAGTCTGTTATCATCTTGTCGGACAGTTTGTCTTATCTTAATCAATAATATTAACGTTTCTGAAACTATTCTTCCAACAACTGATTGCGAAAACGCCAAACTGTCTGTACCTGTTCTTTTCTTCTTCTCGTCTGCTGCAGTTTGTTTTTGGCCAACAGATAGTGTAGGTGTTGTCTGTCTATAAAGATATGATATTGTCATAAAAACATTCGTCTACAACTTTGGATCCATCGGAGTCAGTAATAGAACACAAGGTCGCAAACCCGAGGGAGCTAATGATCATGAATGACGCGCGTGCCAGCAGTCGATTTTTGCAGCATTTTGACTGTTTTTGCATATGGGCGGCGAAGGTGTTGTCTTTCTACAAAGGTCATGTTGTCATGTTGTCATGCTGTAATATTGTCATGTTGTCATGTTGTCATATTGTCACAAACATTAATCTACAACTTTGATGCGGCCTCGGTAGCTCGGGACTTGACGGAGGCATGTTTGACCGGGAACTTCATCCTTCATCTCATCTCCCTCTGAGGTTGCTGTCCGAATATAACCAAATATGAAGTGTTAACGGGGCGTAAAGAGCCATTTCATTCCATTGTTACAACTTCGGATGCATCAGAGACAGAACACATGGTCTTAAACTCACTGGAAGGAACTAATGCGTGACATTACGTTCTCCAGCCGTCGAATAAATGCAGCATTTTGGCTGTTTGTTTGGCTAACGGGCAACACATGTGTTGTCTATCTAGAAATTAATGAGCATATCACCAACATAAGTATGCATGGTTGAATGCATCAGTCTGTGATAGAAAATCAAACTCACCTCACCCGAAGGAACTAAGCTATGGCATTACAAATTAGTAAATTTGGCTATTTTGGCTAACGGACGGTGAATGTGTTGTTTATCTATACACATATGAGAATATCAAAGAGAACGTCTACAACTGTGTATGCATCAGAAAATTCGAGAGAAAACAATTCACGCGAAGGAGTTAATGTATGGCATAACGTTTGCCAGCAGTCGAATTATTGCCGGAGCCTATTTATCCTGGACTCAGAAAGCTGCTATCGATGTTGGATGTTGGACTGTGTATCAACGTCATTTAGTAAGAATACCGGGACGCAATTGTTTTACAGGCATTTTATGGGTCTTCTACTACTTGAATTACGATTTCAGGGATACAGTCTACAAATTATGAACTGCGCATGCGCGTAGAACTGGTTTTAACTGGTTTTTACTACAAGAATTAGATGCAAATTATCTTTATTAAACGACATTCTTGATTTATAAAAGCTCGCGGCGCCCCTTAGTTTTTCTACATAACTTGCATTTGTTCAATAATTAATATTAATTATAAGAATACTATAAAGGAAATTGTGTTTGAATATTACTAACTGTTTGTGTGTACAATCGTATAAAATAGACGAGTTGGTGCTGTCTGATTTTAAAATAAGCAACACCTCTTCAATAATTAAACAGAGTTGATGAAACTTTAACTGAAGCATCTTATAAAGAGTTTGAATAGGTCTGCTCCACTGCTACTTATTCTCACGAACTACTGATCAGATTTCATAAATAAAATAAACATCTAACATTAAACCCTTTCTTCTAATGTTAATTTTCATTGCTAAAAACTGAGATTACCTTCACAGACGCTAATCTTTCAATCCAATCGCTATTATATCATCATTAAGTTGTATTTGTGTTTATAACTTTGGTAATTTACCAATTCTTCATATTCTAACCATGATATTTTCCCAATTCTTCACATTCTAATCATGAAACAACATTATATTTAGTGACACATACTATTTCAGATGCCTATCATATTCATATTATAACATTATACAACACCGATGCCAAAATCAAAATGTTCATTTTGTCTCATGATGACTAGTCTATCTAGTGCTCAAACCTTACTGTTTTCTTATGTAACTTCTGACCGGCCTGTGATACTTTGTATCACTGTTTTCTTGTTGCAACATTTCGGCTACCTCGGTATTGGCTAACGGAGTGTGAAGGGTTGCCTACCTACACCTTTGGATAAAGCAGAACCAAAGATTGAAAACACAGCCACGGAAGTAATTAATGTATGACGTTTAATATGTTTGTCAGCAGTCGATTTAAAGTCGTGAAACCTCGGCCAATCCCGTCATTCTTCGGGATCACGCGAAGCAGTGTACGAGATGCTGCGAATGATCAATTTGTCATTAGTATACACATGTACGGTAAAGTGCGCTTACTGCACACAGTGTGCACATCCATTAACCACAAACTATAATTAACTTAAAAAGTTGTTCCGTGTAACGAATAACGCTGTTAGAACTAATGTAATACATGAACAGTACATTTGCGCATTTGTTACATAGTATGAAACTTCAAAAGATTGGCTCTCGTTAAGCATGGGATAAGAGTTTTGACGTAAAGAATGACCTTCTGCCTTCAGCAATACTTGATTTATTCACAAAACATATATAGTACTCTATGTGAGGTCATGCAGTAAATGAATGTTTATTTATTTTTTATTTTGAAATAGCAAATATGTATTCAGATCAAATAGTTATTTCAAACACCGATACTCAATGTAGTACACGAGTCTCGTTCTTGAATATGTGTTTGTATTGGTCAGAATTATATACATGTTGATCATGACTGGTGAAACTCCCAGGCTTTGAAAGTTGCCATCTCTCTTTCAATTAATTGGTCACCACTATGAGAAATGTCGCTGTCATGGAAACACTAGAAGTTGGCAGGAAATTAGAGAGGTTGACAAGGAAACAGTAGTAGCTGGCACGGAAACATGGACAATCAATCCAATGCGTGCTGCCGCTGTCTAGGCGACACTAGCAGTTATACCCCATTGTCACAGTCAGGAGAAATAAACGTCGGTTGAACACTCATAAACTTGCTAACACTAGAAGTTGACAGGACACTCATATCGTGTTTTGTCGCTGTAGATGTAGCAAACAACAATGCTGTGACATTATTCTGCGTTCTTTCGCTGCCATGGCAACACAGACACTAAGCTGTCATGAGACTTGAAACTGATAAGATATTAAGAACATACTATGCATGCTGTCGCTGTTATGAAAACACTTGAAGCTGTTAAAAAAAACACTGACCATGCTATTGCTGTTATGACAACATTTGCAACTGTCAGGAAACAATGCGTGGTGGGTGCCGTAACACCACATGCCACTGACAACACATAGCATACATGCTATTGGCTGTTATGACAACATTTGCAGCTGTCAGGAAAGCACAATGCGTGGTGGGTGCCGTAACACCACATGCCACTGACAGAACATAGCATACATGTTATTGGCTGTTATGACAACATGTGCAGCTGTTGGGAAAGCACAACGCGTGGCGAGTGCCGTAAAACTACATGACACTGACAGAACATACCATACATGCCATTGCTGTTATGACAACATTTGCAGCTGTCAGGAAAGCACAGTGCGTGGTGGGTGCCGTAACACCACATGACACTGACAGAACATACCATGCATGTCATTGCTGTTATGATAACATGTGCAGCTGTCGGTAACAGCTGTCAGGAAAGCACAATGCGTGGTCGGTGCCGTAAAACCACATCGCACTGACAGAACATACCATACATGCCATTGCTGTTATGATAACATTTGCAGCTGTTAGGAAATCACTATGCGTGGTACCGTGACATCATTTGAAAGTGGTATCACAAACTTACTATAAGTGGCGTTACTTTTGAATAGGGAAGTAAAAAAACTGTGTATTGTCGATGTTTTGGTAATTGAGCACCAGTTATTGCCAGCGTGCATTATCGTCGAAGCGAAGCCCGAACTTTCTAGACAGTTTCCATTTACTTTCACCCAATACCTGCTGCGCCAGGTATATACGGTATCCAGACACACTTCATTACAGCTTTCTAACCCAGGCTAGTCGAGGTGTATAATTGCTTTCATTTCACTACTGTGCAGGAATAACGATGGAGGGGTTGAACGGTATGGCATTTATTATTTATACGTTTGTCTTATCTTGCTAATCTCGTCTGCTGTTTATTTTTCTTTCCTATCAAAACATGTATAGATATAGATAACGCAATATGCTATTAGTATTAAGACGTATGTATTGAAGAAGGTGTGGTATTCTATTACTTACACAATTATGTACTAGTTGGTTGGATTTAAAAATAATGTAAGCTGTCCGATAAAGTGTCCCTATAGTAGGTTATATCCAATATATACTATATGTGTTATAGTTGTTATTATAGTATATAACATAAATGTGCATCAATAATGCTATATAATTAATTATCAGCCATATATATTAATATCAGTAGTACTGGGTGTATGTTACTCAAAAGTCCAATATTCAGGATAGTAACACTGTTATTAATTTCGGTTATTTTCGAGAACTCTTTGTTAGTTAAGGACTATGGTCTTCGAGACTTTTCGGATCATTCCTGTGACTTGTTTACGTGAATCGAGGAGGACAACTCATAATATTGCAAAATCGAACAGCACATACGCGAATCTCTCCCAGAAAATACCAGGAATTCTTTCACAGTGAATATGTAATCTTCATACGTAAGCATGTGCTAAAAATAACGCTATCTGCGTATATAAAGTGAATACCTTTTTAAAATAAATGCAAGATTCATATGTTTGATATTTCATATATTTAAAAGAGATACGCTTATAAACATGTAAAATAATCAACTTTTGTCATCCGATAAAGACTTTCAATGCTAATGGGAGCGAAATGAGAAGACGAGCGTTTGCATTTAAATGACAGATTTGAAATAAAATTAAATGAAATGGGTCTTAACGTCCCGTCACATTATGTTATATTGGCACAGCAACCTCAAAGGTAGATATGAGTGAACTAATTGAAAGTAAGAAATTAAATATACAATATACTATATTAAATTATTAAATATTTATTTATTTATTTTTTGTGTTGTTATTTTTCCAAAATTGTTTTATTTAAAACCACTTCTAAAAAAAAAAAAAAAAACATGAAAAAAATATACCAGATACCCACGTCGATTAATTTACTATGAAAACAAAAACAAACAAAAAGCATAAAATATTTCCTGTGATACATGTATACAGTTGGTGCCGTTCGTCAACATGAGTATATACGTACACAGAAGCAACCAGTTACAGTATCAGTTTGTGTTCTCTCATTATCATTTATTCTTATTCATTAAAATTACAATGTCCACACCGTTACTTTGAATCATTTGTAAAACCGTTAATATAATGTATTCAAAATAATGAGTAAACAGGTACAAATCAAAATTAGGTCCATGAGTACACAGATACAGATACAAAAAAAATATATACACGGCAATACATGGCAACATATGCAGTCTATTTTATCACATATTGTTTTCTAATCAAACATATTTCTCTATCATTTGACAGAAAACTGACTAACACAAGTGTTTCAGTCCAAGATTCTTTCTATTGGTTGATAAAGTCTCCTGTGGATGCAGTAAAACTGTTTTATTACATTTTTATGGGTGAAAGATTGTGATTTCTCAGTGAAAGAATATTCATAATTGCTAAATATTAATAACTTACTCCGAACACAAAAATAACTAACTGCGACGTTGAGTTATGACGTCAATAACGTGTTGGTGACGTCGACGTCATCCGCCGATAACGCCAAATAAAGCGAAAAATTCTGGTTAAAATCATACATAATCTGATTAAAAATGTAATAAATAGATTATTTAAATGTTGTGATCGATAACATGGAAATCCTTCACTGGATGGTAGGCGTGTGTTGTTTTTTCACTCACCCACTTATGCTCGTTGGTGAAAAGAACCACACGCCTATCATCTCGTGAAGAATTCTCCTGTAATCGATACCAGTTGTGAAATAATCTCTATTTTATTGATTTCAATGTAAACTCACATAGCCTGAGTGCATGTTAAAGAGACACACGACATTATTGGCCACTTCGTTTTATTAATCCAATATCAATTTGACTTTAAACCTGTTTGTTTGCAATTAAATTTAATTATACGCAAGCAGAAATAAATAAACGGTAGTATACACGTTAGGAATTTAACGTTTTCTTCGCCATGTAATAGAATCAATATAATAAAGTAATTTGCTATAAAAAGAGTTAAATAATTTATTAATAATAACTACTGACATGCAAATTTGTAAAGTTATGTAGAACAAGAAAAGTATAAAGCATGCGTTATATGTAGACGATTTTTAATGATTGGTTAGTTTGTGGAGGCTTTGTTCAAGTCACCTATTTGTAGTCGTCGATATGGAGATGACATGAAGGTAACGTGAAGAATTAAAAGATACTGTATCAATACAGATAAGTTTTTTTTATTTGTTCTTATGTATACATTATTATACATGTTAAAGGGAACATATTCAAGAAATTAAATCAAAATTAAACGATTTACACCTGAGCTATTCAAAGGGAATTTCAATGACCATGCTACAATATAATATAAAATTCATATTTACTTAAATTTTACAAGTGATTAGCATATGGGCCCTATTTATGCTCATGTTTTAGTTGTATTCAGGCTCAAAACCGCTTTGGAGTTGCCGTTAACGCAATCAACTTTGCATTTTAAATGAATTACAAGTGATATTTTAGAAAATATTTAATTTCTTTACTTTTTTACTTCATTATAATACTCAAATATAAATGGGTGCCTAAACGTCTAGGGTAAAAAATAAAATAGATGCCGAAATGGTTTGATGCCGAAACGTCTTTGTGCCGATTCGTCCAGGTGTCGAAATGTTTTGGTGCCGAAACGTCCTGAATCGATCTTGATCACACAGACGCAAAAACTTGAAAATTGTCTGCATTTATTAATAAGCATTTTTAATGTACGGATCATTGGGACCCTGCTTTAATTAGACTAATATACTACATACACAATAGTTTTCGTCTAGAAAACTAAAGGGACGTAGCGAGTTTTAAACAAAAATGATTGATTGAATTGGATTTTATAGTCGCACCAGCTTTCCAGCTTCCATTGGTGGAGGAAGACCCCAGGTGCCCCTCCGAGCAATTTTCGTGCACGGGCGGGCACCTGGGTAGAACCACCGACGTTCCGCAAGCCAGCTGGATAGCTTCCTCACATAAAGATTCCTAGGCCCCTGAGGGATCGAACCTACAGCGGTGAGGGGCAAGTGATTTCAAGTCAGAGACGTTAACCACTCGGCCACGGACGCCCCTAAACAAAAATGAACAACGCTGTCGGTCACTTTAAAAATATATATAGCCTATAAGGAAAAAAACACAAAGCACTACATCAGTTTATGTATGATTCATCTAAAGTGTGATACATTATTTAAACACACACTTGGCTGGATGATGTCCCGATGTACGTTCTTTTCTATTGTTGATTATTAAGACACTGACCTTTCCGAAAATGCATATTAGAATTTGCCAGCTTGAGTGGTACCAATATGTCAAAATTTAAGTAGCAGTCCACGGCCTATATAGTGTCAGCTCACGGCCTATACGGTGTGATATGAGGGTGGGCAACAACCTACTTGGATGAGTCATGCAGAATCACTGCTGTATAAGTGTTTTCTAGTATATGTATGTATTTGTTTTCTAGTACATGTATGTATTGACGTATTGGCGATACGCTGGTGATCGGGTATATATAACTAGTGAGCCATGGCAAACTTCAAAATGAAATCAATAATTCTTATATTATCTTAATTCATAAGCTACGAAATCAACCAGACGAAAACGGAGATTTTACACTTTTGACAATGCATGTGTTTACGAGTTTAAAAGGGACTGCGTATTTAAGACGCGTGTGGTGTGAGATTTCATTAGTTTTACTCTTTTGACCATATATGTATCTACTACGAGTATGAAAATGATTACTTATTTAAGAAGCATGTGGTGTGAGATTTCATTGGTTTAACACTCTTGACAATACATGTGTTTACTATGAGTATAAAAGGGACTGCGTATTTAAGAAGCATGAGGTGTGAGATTTCATTAGCTCTACACTTTTGACAATATATGTATTTACTACGAGTATGAAATTGATTGCGTATTTAAGAAGCACGTGGTGTGAGTTTTCATTGGTTTTACACGTTTGACCATACATGTATTTACTTACCATTAAAGGATCGATTACGTAATGCTTCTTGTTTCAGGAAACGTTTCTGTGATATTTCATTGGCTGAACACGGAATGACTGTGTACGTCATTTAAAATACGCTTTTTGGACGGAGTTCATTCATTGATTAAGACATGCAAGCATGACGCATTCAGTATTTTTATATTTTTCCTTGAAAATTTAATATCAAGTCATTAAAACTCTAGGTTAAATGGTGTGGGGGTTTTTTGCCAACAAACAGGTATCAAAAGTATAATGAGCCCTAGCCATTTGGTTATCCAACGTTATATAACAATGCCTAACAATGCAGCAATGTTTTACGTGTTCAAAGTTATATTTCAATACATTTTGATTATAAGAAGGCATTTCGATTTTCAAATCCATTCACTTTTTACTCTTGGAGAGCATCTGTGGTGTAGAGGTTTACCACCACTAATTACATGTAAACCTCCGAGGTGTATCGAATGTAGTTCCTATAATAAAAAGTAATCCCTCCTTTTTTGATGGAAATGGGCATTATACTGCCAATTTCTATTCGATTTTATGGTTGTATGTTTAAGAAGCGTGTTCATAGGTTTTACTGGATCACTGATGAACATTTTCGAAATTTCGACTCTATGCTTACACTTTGTGAACAATGAAAATAGTCAATCAATGAAAACAGCTGTACCCTTGACCCGTTTAGTAAACAAACAAGAACTTTCTTATATGTCTTGTGATCCCACCTTTTCTGGTTTTGCAGCAAATCATTACTATGTGACACTTTAACATTAGTGTCTATGGGGAAAATAATTAGTGGTTTCAAACCTAGACGGTAAAGACGCTGAGTGTGAAATCTGTCTTTTATGAAGTATTTGTTAACCAAGGTTTTATACAACATTGAATAAATCCTTGTATACGCTTATTTGAAAAAAGGATGATTACAACACATACCTAATAAAAAAATAGATTGGACACTACAAAAATTATCTAAATTTCACGTGGCACAGTGCGAAAATTTTACAAAATATTTCCAAACTTTAAACACCCATTTCATGAAGAGTTTTATAGATACAAATTTCATTCATGCCAAATCCCATCACAAATTTAATTTTCTTTCCAATGATAGTATTTTGTTTTCTCTTACATGTAAAGCAAAAAAGGAGTTTGACAGAAACTTTGACTATGTCAAAACCTTGATTTTTAAGAGATAAGCGAAAAATGTTTACGTTTTTAACTTTAAACATCATTTTGTACACTTTCTTAATTTGAAAATAAACACGACTTATTATAATCCCATTTTGCTATTCACTATGAATCTTTTGAATGTATTCTCATGTGAAATCTGTCTTTTATGAAGTATTTGTTAACCAAGGTTTTATACAACATTGAATAAATCCTTGTATACGCTTATTTGAAAAAAGGATGATTACAACACATACCTAATAAAAAAATAGATTGGACACTACAAAAGTTATCTAAATTTCACGTGGCACAGTGCGAAAATTTTACAAAATATTTCCAAACTTTAAACACCCATTTCATGAAGAGTTTTATAGATACAAATTTCATTCATGCCAAATCCCATCACAAATTTAATTTTCTTTCCAATGATAGTATTTTGTTTTCTCTTACATGTAAAGCAAAAAAGGAGTTTGACAGAAACTTTGACTATGTCAAAACCTTGATTTTTAAGAGAAAAGCGAAAAATGCTGACGTTTTTAACTTTAAACATCATTTTGTACACTTTCTTAATTTGAAAATAAACACGACTTATTATAATCCCATTTTGCTATTCACTATGAATCTTTTGAATGTATTCTCATCAAAATCAGTGAAGAATTGAGAGAGAAGATAGAAGGAAAAGTTAAGTTGCCACGTGATATTTTGGTTACTTCATTGATTAAGATAGGAAGTTTCCTATCTGTTTATTAATATGTCTGTGATTACAGCGATAAATCCATTTATGTTTCATCATTGAGGAGCCAGTATTGCATCCTTTAATGACTGCAGGTGGCAAATAACACATTAAAGTAGCTATCCCGCCAACAACAGCCAAATTTTACAACATATGTGCACCGTCTCTAAACCAACTGACGAAGAGGTATCTATATAACTTACATATTTTGAGAAGCCGAACTTTTTGGACACGATATAAACGGCAGTCTAAACCTCAAAACTGGCGTCGAATTAAGAGTGGTAAACGCATAATTCATTTAATGCATATTTAGTCAATGGTATTTTAAGAACCTGTGAATAAACCTATACTTTTAAACGGCAAATATACAGTATTACATTACCCGAAAACCTGGATAGAGTTTTCATAAGCGGTGTTTTAGTGTAGTGTTGCCTTTACTTGGCGGGTTAGTTTCTTTAAAGCGCTGCTTGGACGAACACAATGATTTACAGATGTAACCGCAACTTAAAAAAACTTTAAACATGCACACCATAATTACATAATTAATATTCATTACTCAAGTTATGTATTATTATGTACGGTCAGGGAGTACGTTATAACGTACTCCCTGGTACGGTTATGGTTATATCAGAGTCGTTTTAAGGTTAACTGTTCTGTGTTTAGAGGTGGTTGTTAAGGTAATTGCAATGTGAGGGTGGGCGATCGTTAAAATGTGATGAATCATGAAGAAGCTGACGTCTTACTTTGCTTTGTATTGCATGTATGGGATGGTGACTTGGTGATCCAGGGTCGGTGAGAATTATCTCAAAACTAGACCAAGCGACACTCTTACGCATGGCAATCTTAAAGTTTTTATCAGGCTTCAGAAGTTTTATATTGACAATAAAAACAATTGATCCCTACCTACATGTTGTATATGAGGGAGTGAAAATGGGAAATTTGATACCGCAGCAAATTATTTTGGAATATGGAACATCAGACCACCTACCGTCGTCTATTTTGTCCTATGCCATGATATGGCTCCAAGGGGTTAACATAACGTATTACATAACTGTCATAAATTTACCTTGAACTATGAATGACGTAATTTTAGTATCACACAAAAAAGTTATATCGTCACTAGTGACGATATAACTTTTTTATATCATCACTAGTGATGATATAACTTTGCCGGAACTACTTTCTTAACATATTTGTTAAAAAAACACACGGGTTTAAAGTTAAAATATTTTTTTAATTTCTTCTTTAGACAACCATTTACGTAAAGTTATATAATATACAGTATAATTAACAGCATAAATGTGATACTGAATTAATGTCACTCGAGGAAACTTTTTTTCCTCGTGACATAAATTCAATATCAAATTTATGCTGTTAATTATTCTTTATATATTTCAAATCATTAAATTTACTCGGTGGCGTCGCAGTGTAATGGTTGGAATGGCGGCCTTATCAGCCAATGGTCATGCAACCAAGGACACTCCCAATCTGAATTTGGATCACATATCGAATTCTTTAACCCTTAACCCGCTACATAAATATAATGGACTGTTCTTCTCTTTGAATTAAGACCATTCCATTTATGTGACAAAGAGTTACTAGCAGGCTGATCTGGGTTTACAATGGACGCAAAAGCTATTATAGTCGTGATTGGCGGGTTAAGGGTTAAAATATTACCACTTAACCAATCATTTATGATTAGTGTTATGTTTTGTTAATAAAACGTCTGATGCTAGTCTCTTGGTGATGTTTTTTTTTTGTTTTCCCTTTATGGAATTGTGGTTTATCATAACGTGTAATTAAGTGAAACATGAAACCACTTAGAAGTATATAATATATTACATCGTTTTAGTATCTCAACAAAAACGCTTAAAGGATGGATGTCTAAATGTATGTCCTTTTCTGTTGTTGATTATATTGCTGTGTGAGGGTGGGCGACAATTTGCTATGATGAATCACAAAGAGACTGACTTATAACTTTGTGTTGTGATGCATGTGTAAACCAAGGTTATCCAGGGTCAGGGAGAATCATCTCAGTCCAGGCTTTAAACCTGACCGAGACAATCCCATGTCCATGCATACAATCAAATGCACGATAAACCGCGCATGTGTATAATCAGGACTCGACAGGGGCTGGCGTGGCCTAGTGGGTAGTCAGGACTCGACAGGGGCTGGCGTGGCGTAGTGGGTAGTCAGGACTCGACAGGGGCTGGCGTGGCCTAGTGGGTAGTCAGGACTCGACAGGGGCTGGCGTGGCCTAGTGGGTAGTCAGGACTCGACAGGGACTGGCGTGGCCTAGTGGGTAGTCAGGACTCGACAGGGGCTGGCGTGGCCTAGTGGGTAGTCAGGACTCGACAGGGGCTGGCGTGGCCTAGTGGGTAGTCAGGACTCGACAGGGACTGGCGTGGTCTAGTGGGTAGTCAGGACTCGACAGGGGCTGGCGTGGTCTAGTGGGTAGTCAGGA
The DNA here is from genome assembly GCA_037043455.1 of Cyrtodaria siliqua. NCBI lineage: Eukaryota > Metazoa > Mollusca > Bivalvia > Adapedonta > Hiatellidae > Cyrtodaria > Cyrtodaria siliqua. Next base: position 80,218 of record JAWPHD010003999.1, read on the forward strand.
CTCGACAGGGGCTGGCGTGGCCTAGTGGGTAGTCAGGACTCGGCAGGGACTGGCGTGGTCTAGTGGGTAGTCAGGACTCGACAGGGGCTGGCGTGGCCTAGTGGGTAGCACGGTGGACTTGAAACCTGAGGACACGGGTTGGAACGAGCCTTACCAGTGCTACTGAGTTTCGTCGGTGTGTACGTAGGCAAGACATTTTCCCTTAGCTTCGTATTTCGGATGAGGATGGGCGATCCCGTGTATCGGAGTATATCCTCCGCGCACGTTAAAGAATAGAGCAGGTTTATCATTCCCCTCTGCGGTGGCTTTAAATAACCTATACTGTGTTGATGAGCTATATTTAACAACATTATAATGTACTGGTAGTATTTCCGGACGCTTTCGAAATACACTGACATTATTTGTTTCAATAACATCGAAACCCATCTACTTTCTTTATCATTGCAAAGTTCATCGGTAACTACTAGTAATTAAGCAGTTTTATTATAATGAATGTCAACAGTTACGTAATTAATTACTTTCATGAACAGCTGATACAGACAGTGCATATAGGTATTTGTTTGTACAGTAAATCGAAGGTAAGGTTGCTCGTGAATCTATATACCCAAGGTCACTATGGATACGAGTGGAACAGCTGATAAGCCAGACTGGTTTGCGATTACATGTTGATATGGACAGATAGGAAACATATTACTGTCGTATATACTCGTCTAGAACAGCAATAAATGTACGTTTTCCCGATTAAAATGGGTTTTATTCAGAAACATTTAAACAATCTTGATAGTTGTATCAAGCTTGAAACCTTGCTTTTCACCAACCCTAGTGTTATAAATGTAGATATTAACAGTTGTAATGGTGACGTATTCAGGATTGGTTTGTACACACATAAACGCATTTAATACAGATGTTAAATAGAGCCGCGCTCGGAGATAGGGGTAGGGGTGCGCTCGGAGAGAGGGGGCAGCGGTGCGCTTGCAGAGATTAGCAGCAGTGTGCTCGGTGAAAGATGCATCAGTGCGCTCGAAAAGAGCTGCAGCGTAGCGCTCGAAGAGGAAGTCAGCGGTGCGCTCGGAGAGGGGAGCAGCGAAGCGCTTAGAGAGAGGGGCAGCGGTGCGCTCGGAGAGAGGGGCAGAGGTGCGTTCGGAGAGAGGGGTAGCGGTGCGTTCGGAGAAAGTGGCAGCGGAGCGCTCGGAGAGGGGCGGTGCGCCCGGAGAGACGGCGCAGCGGTGGCCCACTGAAATAGCACGTTGGACTCCGAATCCGGAGATTACGGGTTCGAGCCTCAATAGCCACTTCAAATTTGTATTCTTAGGCAAGAGATATATACTTCCCCTAGCCACTCCGTAGAAAAGTTTTAGATTATCCAGACAACATCAGACCCGTGTAGCTTTCAATATAATCAATTTCAAAATCTACTTCATAAACCAACGTTTATACTCACACATCTCATAAATGTAAAATTTAAATAATTGAAGTGCAACAGCCTTGATAATAATACTTTAAAACAAATTTGTATAGTGGCAAAATCAAATAACCTTTGTTATGTATTTCGACATTAAACAATATCCGTTAAAGTATGACGCATTCAAAATACCAAAATCAGAAAGGAAAAAAAACATCATTTGTTCCGTACTGTGATTACTAAAGCGTTACAGAAGTTACAAATCCATATCCTTATTTGGTATAAAATAGAAAATAAAGTTAAATAACAGTAGTTTGTTACTCACGCTATACAGTTCAGACGCGTTTAAATAATAGTTTTGGATATCATTAACTCAAAAGCTTTAAACATGTGTGGGGAAGGTTAGTACATTTATTTGTATATATAATGTTCGGTAAACGCTTAATGAGACGGTTTGCAATTTTCTTACATAATGACTATTTTGTGTATAAGAACTAGTAAATTGTTGAAAATATATCGTTATACCTTGCCACGATAGTAGAGCGGGCATATAATGTTAATCGTATCTGTCCGTCCGTCCGTCCGTCCGCACGTACGTACGTGTGTATAGAACGATTTTACAATGTCTTTTTTTTTACAAGTGTTAAGTCGTTATAGTCCATGCAGTTCTCATACACTGTAATCCATAGAGCTTTCACATTTTTCACACATGGTTACATCTATATGACAACAGGACGTTCCTAACAAAAGTAGATCAATGTGAATGACCTTGACCTACTTTTCTCACTTCGTTAATGTATTAGAGAAGTTGTTTTTATGTGGCTAATAGCTCTACAGCGGGGCATCCGTGCCACAGGGACATATTTCTTGTCTGATTTTGTTTTCAGATGTTTATCTAATACCAGCTTGATTTGTTTAGTTATGCATACTGCATACAATGCGTGAAGCGCGTGTACGTATAAAGCAGTCTGTTTATACCACCACAGAGACACGCAAGTCAACATGCTTTTCAACACATATTTTCACGCACAGACGTGAACGTGTAATGTTTCTGACTAACCGAGTGTAAAATGACACATATTTCAATCATCTATGTAAGTGAAAACAGATGACATTTTGACATAAATACATTATAATGTATTACCAACAATGCAGACGTCTGTGTTCTGCAATTTCTGTTGAATAACGGCTGAACAATTGTGCGTATATCGATAACATACACGTATGGACGTGTCGGAAGTTGAATAAATGAATGTACGTAAAACAACAACCTTCTATTATAGTATTGATTGTATGTAAAACTAATACTTTCATTGATCCAAAACACTAGCACTTTTACAATTGTTCGTGCAAATTGTACTGTTTAATACATCGCCATTAATAGCGGGGCGGTGGAGGTCGTGCAAAATGTATTTTGCGCTCCCCTACACCAACCCCCGTTTGACATTGGTGGGGGCTTGGCCCCACATTGTCCCCACTCCCATGGTTTACTTGGATCGTAATATGGTTTTCTCAACAGTAGCATTTAGCACTTTTACAATTGTTCGTGAAATTGTACTGTTTAATACATCGCCATTAATAGCGGGGCGGTGGAGGTCGTGCAAAATGTATTTTGCGCTCCCCTACACCAACCCCCGTTTGACATTGGTGGGGGCTTGGCCCCACATTGTCCCCACTCCCATGGTTTACTTGGATCGTAATATGGTTTTCTCAACAGTAGCATTTAGCACTTTTACAATTGTTCGTGAAATTGTACTGTTTAATACATCGCCATTAATAGCGGGGCGGTGGAGGTCGTGCAAAATGTATTTTGCGCTCCCCTACACCAACCCCCGTTTGACATTGGTGGGGGCTTGGCCCCACATTGTCCCCACTCCCATGGTTTACTTGGATCGTAATATGGTTTTCTCAACAGTAGCATTTTCTCCTTATTATGAGGTGGGTGGGGGTTGAAGGGTGGGTTGTGATTGGGGGAGGGGGGGAGGGGGGGGGGGGGGGGGGGGGGGTGAATGATTATGTATGTGTCATATATCGTGTATGTTGAATGTACCTCTTCATAGACGCATAGTATGATTTAGCTGTGAGAATCATAGTTCTTACGGTTTTATATTCTGTGCTCATGGTAGGTACAGAATACCTCTTAAGTTTCTTTTTTTTTATTCTTTATCTACCACCGTGTCATAGTTCTTATGGTATTATATTCTGTGCTTATGGTAGGTACATACTAGCTCTTATGTTTTTTTTAATTCTGTAACTACCACCATAAGAGCTATGATTCTCACAGCTAAGTATGATTAAGATGTTATTAAATAGCGTAAGTGTTTCATCCATATAACATGTTTATACAAGCTTCACATTAAACCGTGGTCATCATATATTTAATTAATGGGGTTGCCCGGGGGACAGTTGTAACTTTGTCAGACATTCGCGAAGAAGTATATCATTGTGTAGGTTTCACCTCGATATTTTTTGTAACTTTTTCGATCATATCGTAAAGTGATGTATCCTGAGTTTGTTAGAAAACAAAATAAAACTAATTAGTTTATATACAACATGTATATATGTACAACAAAGCCGTACACACAAGCGTCTTATTGTTGCTATTGCAACTGTGCTGTTTATAAAATATATTCAAATAGTAATTCCATTATTAGCACTACTTATATTCTTTACTAAAACGATACCTGGGTACGTTACATTATTTGCAATACATGCTGATCTTTTGTGACAATACACGGAATAACTCTATAATAAAACTAATTTGATACTTCACTATAGTACACACATTATTATACTGATGTGATTTCTCCCTAAAGTACACCTATTATTATACTGAAGTGATACCTCGCTAAAGTAAACCAATTTACAGAAATTTAGTGTATAGTCGGTTTATACTGATGTAATACCTCCTTATAGTACACCCATTATTATACTGATGTGATACCTCACTATAGTACACCCATTAGTATACTGATGTGATACCTCACTATAGTACACCCATTATTATACTGATGTGATACTCGCTAAAGTACACTCATTGTTATATTCAGGTTATACTGACGTGATATGTCACTTAACCACATCCATTTGTGTTATACTGATGTGATACCTCGCTTAAGAACACCCGTTAGTATACTGATGTGATACTCGCTTTAAACTACACTCAATGCTATATTGATGAGATACATACCTAAAATACACCCATTGTTATGCTCAGTTTATACTGATGCTCAGTTTATACTTAAGCGAGCATCAGCTCGCTTAAGTACACCCATTATTGATATACTGGTGTGATACCTCGCTTAAGTACACCCGTTAGTGTTATACTGATGTGATACCTCGCTTAACTACACCCATTAGTTTAACACTGATGTGGTACCTCGCTTCAGTACACCCATTAGTGGTACACTGATGTGATACCTCGCTTAATTAAGTACACCCGTTAGTGGTATACTGATGTGATACCTCTTAAGTGTACCCATTAGTGTTATATTGATGTGATACCTTAATTAAGTACACCCATTATTGTTAAATACTGATGTGAGTACATCCACCAAAAGCAACACGGATCAACAAGTGCTCTACTGATGTGACACCTCTCTATAGATATTACTATCTCACCGATGTTCAAAGATAACTGTCATAATAGTTTTTCTACCTTAAAAAAGATGAAATATGTTACGTTGTGTTGTACATGTGTTTAGGGATTAGTTGGGTTCTTTGAAGTACAAGTGTCTTACAAACGCGTGTTTACAACTTATTTGATCTTATTTCTACTTTATTATATGTGGATATATAAAGTGTGTGGACAGAAGAAAGAGCTTTAATTTATTCAGGATATATTTATTTATTGATTTGTACTGGCAAAAACAGGTGAGATAGATTAAGTATTGGGCTTCAACAGCATGCGTTCAGTGTCTGTCTTCATTACTAAAACTGTTTAAAATATACTATATAATATATATACTACACAAATTATTATGCGATATGAGAACAGCTGTGGTAGCTCATAGTTCTGCAGTGACTTCATTAATTATCATAATAAAAATTACCATAATAAAAATTGGTAAAAAATAATTTTAAATTAAAAAATTACATTCTATATACATAATTCAAATACACTGTAGGCCTAGCTGTCGTGGTTTGATAAGTGTTAATACGCTTTATCATATCTGTATCATCATATCTGTATCATCATCTAATATGACCTTCCTAAATGATACGAGACTATATTCATCAGCATCATCATCATCAGCAGCAGCAGCAGCATCCTCTGCATTACTATACCACCATGTTTATGATCATGACCTTCCTGAATGATATAAGATCATCCTCATCCTCATCCTCATCATCATCATCACCACTATCACTTTCATCATCTTCATCATCATTAGCAGCAGCAGCATCGCCATCATTATCATCATCATCATCATCATCATCACGATCATCATCATCTCTACCACTTTCATCATCTGCATCATCGTTAGCAGCAGCAGCATCGCCATCATTATCATCATCAGATGTCAACAGTATAATTACCATACCACAAATGTCAGATTCAACTTGGTGTTATATGTACTGAGTTGCAAAAGAAAGTGCACACAGCTCAGTTGCGAAAGAAAGTGTGCACTTAGTTTTTTTTAGAATTAATTGTATAAATTCCAAAATTAATATGTCATGTTTGGTACCAAAGGTTTTATCATTCCATTGCCGATATCATGTCATCATTTGTTTCAATAGGCTGAATCAAAAAATGACTGTCGCTTGATAAACTTAAAAGAGGATAGGAGTACATGATAGATCGATCAACAGTCTTAATTTGTTGCAAGCTGTGACCTAGCTTAACACAAGTTTAACAAATACCTGCAAGATATGCGTGACCTTAGTGTACCTGATAAACTGATAGAAATGTTATACCTCTTGAACGTTTTAGTGTTTTGAAGAGCCATCAAATATTATAATTAAAGTTCTCCGGCCATGTTTTGTTTCATGAACATGTTTATGTTTATTTAAAACGAAATCAGTACACAACAATAGATATTTACAATTCACACATTGCAATATCTGTGAAAAGCGAGAATAAAGATTTTGTTCGATGACGTAGAAAACTTTGAACAGGTAAATTAATCCACAGGTATCTGGCAACAGTTGTGCAGCTATACAATTCAGATTTACCTCATTTCCCCGTGCAGTCACGCAGTGGTAAAAGTAGTATCTACGTCATGCAAATAATTTTATATTTACATACAACTTTAATAGTAGCGGATGTAAATATATGTTTCTCTCCGGAACAATAAATAAATGTTTATATGATGTTTAAGAGTTAAATTTGTTATTTGATAATACTACAAAAAGGGCGGCCATTCATTTTTAAATATAGTACTTGGTGTGTATACAATTAAGATAAAGGGATATGTTATCATAATTAAATGAATGAATGATTGAATGAATGGTGTTTTATGGCACGTCGACACATAAATAGGTCATATTGTGCGCAAAAACCGATGAATCATGAAAGAATGAAGTAGTAATTAAAAAATAATGTAAACGTATAAAGATAAAACTATCTACAAATAAGGGATGATATGGTAGCAATATGTGAAAATAAACAAATGCCCGCCAACAGGCTTGTAACCAAGTTAATATATATAGGAAAATATTATATTGATTCATTTATTTATATTAGTTTAAACTTATTTAATTTACATCGATAGTAACGAAAGCTCTATGAACTTATTTCAGTGTGTTTTTTTTCTATTTTGGGAACATAGCCCATGGCGTTGGAATTGGGAATTTTAGCGCGATTTTTCATAAAATTGGGAATTGTAGCGCGATTTTTAATAAAATTCGGAAAAATATAAAGTAAAGCTTTCCTTTCATAAGTATATCTTTAATACTGTTTTTTGTACACCAAGATAAACAGAAGAATTTATAAGCTTTTGAACCCCAATCCAATGAACCCCAATCATTGGATTGGGACACTAAAAAAAAAAAAAAAAATAAAAAAAAAAATATTTTTTTTTTTTTTTTTAAAATTGGGAATTTTTTCCTCTTAATTGGGAAAAAAAGGTATGTTTTGGCATTGGGAATATGACCGAATTTCGGCTATAAAAACAGCCAAAAAAAAACACTGTATTTGAATCACTCTCGATGACTTCCAGGGTGGAACTGCAGATATAGGGTCTTGCTCAGGGACACAACGCATATTGCAATGGCGGGATCGAACCCACGACTTTTAGATCATGAGTACAACGCTTTACCACTAGACCACAGCACTCCACAAATGTATTTATAGTAATTGCATTTTTGAAGTGAAATTCATCGTTGGTTTCATAAACGTTGGAGTTAAATTCAGTCAAACTCTAATGTTAAACCTATGAAACATGTTTGATTTATTTTGGTACTGTAAGTGATTCAAATTCTTCATGTATTTCAGACAACAGTTAATGAGTCAATACATAATTAGTTACAATCCCACGTAGTGTATACGAATGAGAGTGAGACAGGAAGAAATGTATATAATTATGAACAATATAGAAGTCAGAAAATGTCATGGATGCATTGAAAAATCATGGATGGCTTAATTGTTCATTATGCAGTTATTTAAGCAGGGTTCTTATAATTATCTATATATAAGAACCCTGATTTAAGCTATAATTTTAACGAATGATTTTTTTTTTGATTTTTTTTTTTGTATTTTGTTAGTTTTTGTTATCCACATTCCACATAATTATGTTTCAGATAACAGTTATTTGTATGAGTCAACACGTAACATTAAATGCACAATCACGTGTTGTTTCTTTTGTATCGATCCGTGGGTGGGATGTATTCACCAGGAAAATACGCGAATGTGCACTGTAAGCGCATTGATATGTAAATACTTATATATATTGTATTACGCTGTATTTAGGTATATTGTATAGCGAATAAATGAAAACTTTGTCTCGTGGGAGAAATGGTCTGAGTATCAAGTATCACTTGAACTTTTTGTTTGATGCCTACTCATTATGTGTAATGGGTGCCTCTTTTTTATATTTCGGAGATCTCTTATATATATATATATAAATTAGAAAGATACAGACGCAGTGAATTACTTGTGGTGTGTATTTACTTGTGCACGGAGTATATCAAATGTATTGTCTGACTTTGTTGCTATCTGATATTGTGATGTTTTAACTAAAGCTATGTAAACATCTTAATAATAAACAGATATCAATAACCACAAGGCGCCTCCAGCTGCCGGTATTGATATTTTAGCATATATGTCGACCGTCACAAATATCCATATCGCTATTTCATATCACTGGCGGAGAATTGCATTGCTCTAATATTTCTGTTACACATACATGCTCGTGTGTTGTACCACTTGGTCGATGTCTGGTTTTCCCATCTGACTTTTATGTTCTGTAACGAGGCAGTGTGCTGAAAATAATAGTTCTTCAAGTGCATTTTGTATATTCTAGAACTGTGGTGTATTCTAGAATTGTGTATCACTTTAAATAGACAGCTGGAATACGACACAAGGATTTATTCTTTACTACAATCTGGGTAAGGGCATTTTTTTATATACAATTTCAATTCTGGGTAAGGGATTGTTTAAATAGCTTTCAATTCTGTTAATTTTATTGCACTAATAATCTTGCTAGATTGGATTGTGTTTACATTTAAATTATGTTCTATTTAATATGTTCTATTTTTATACTGATTTGAACTTCTGATGACATTGATTGTGTGTGTAGCGAGTGTCTGAATAGTAGCATCCTATGTGAAGCATGTGTCATATACAAACTAACTCTCGGGCTGCGGGATATTGTACAACAAATACTTAAATTTGTTCATAAATGGTAGAGTTTAAGTGTGCAATTTCTCATCAATGGAAGAGCTAAGTTAAATGTTAAAGTGCTCATGCATAGAAGATACTATCACAATGACAGATAATCAATATGTATATTATTTATGGAATCCAACAACTAAGTATTACACTGCTGCTTATGGAAGATAACAATCCAGTATTACACTGCTTATGTAATATAACAACCAAGTATTACACTGCTTATGTAATATAACAGCCAAGTGTTACACTGCGTGTGTAATATTAAGTACTGGTTCCAAGTATTACATTGCCTATAGAAGATAACAACGAAGTATTACACTGCTTATGGAATATAACAACTAAGTATAACATTGTTTTTTAATGGAAGATAACAAAGACGTATTACACTGCTTATGGAAGATAACAACGAAGTATTACACTGCTTATGGAATATAACAACGAAGTATTACACTTCTTAAGGAATATAACAACGAAGTATTACACTGCTTATGGAAGATAACAACGAAGTATTACACTGCTTATGGAATATAACAACGAAGTATTACACTATTTAAGGAATATAACAACGACGTATTACACTGCTTATGGAAGATAACAACGAAGTATTACACTCTTATGGAAGATAACAACGAAGTATTACACTGCTTATGGAAGATAACAACGAAGTATTACACTACTTTTGGAATATAAAAACTAAGAATGTCACTGCTTATGGAATATAACAACTAAGTATTACACTTCTTATGGAATATAACAACTAAGAATTATACCGCTCATGGAAGATAACAATTCAGTATTACACTGTTCCTGAAATATAATAAGTTAGATACACTGCTTATGGGAGATAACAACGAAGTATTACACTGCTTATGGAATATAACAACGAAGTATTAGACTGCTTATGGAATATAACAACCTTAGTATAATATTGTTTTTAATGGAAGATAACAACGAAGTATTTGCTTATGGAAGATAACAACGAAGTATTACACTGCTTATGGAATATAACAACGAAGTATTACACTCCTTGTGGAACTGCTTATGTAATATAACAACTACGTATTGCACTGCTTATGGAATATAACAACGAAGTATTACACTGCTTATGAAAGATAATAACGAAACATTACACTGCTTATGGAAGATAACAACGAAGTATTACACTGCGTATGGAATATAACAACTAAGTATAACATTGTTTTAATGGAATATAACAACGAAGTATTACACTGCTTATGTAATTTAACAACGAAGTAATACACTGCTTATGGAATATAGCAACGAAGTATTACACCGCTTATGGAACAACTAAGTATAATATTGTTTTAATGGAAGATAACAACGAAGTATTACACTGCTTATGGAAGATAACAACGAAGTATTACACTCCTTATGGAACTGCTTATGTAATATAACAACTACGTATTACACTGCTTATGGAATATAACAACGAAGTATTACACTGCTTATGAAAGATAATAACGAAACATTACACTGCTTATGGAAGATAACAACGAAGTATTACACTGCTTATATAATATAACAACGAAGTATTACACTACTAATGGAATATAACAACTAAGATTTTCACTACTTATGGAATATAACAACTAAGTATTACACTTCTTATGGAATATAACAACTAAGAATTATACCGCTCATGGAAGATAACAATTCAGTATTACACTGTTCCTGAAATAAAATAATTAAGATACACCGCTTATGGAATATAACAACTAAGTATTGCACTGCTTATGTAATATAGCAGCTAAGAGTTATACTGTTCATGGAATATAACTAAATATTACTCCGGTCATGGAATATAACAACTAAGTATTACACTGCATAAGGAATATAACAACTAAGTATTACACTGCTTATGGAATATAACCATTCAGTATAACACTGCTTATGGACTATAACAACTCGTTATAACACTACTTACGGAAGATTACAACTATGTATTACACTAAAAATGAAAGATATCAATAAAGTATTACACTGCTTATGAAAGATAACAGCTACGTATTACTGCTTATTAAAGACACGTAATATATAAAGTGTAGTCTTAACGAGTTGGCTGATTTAAACATCAAGATTGGCGTAGCCCATCGATGTGTTTAAATCAACTAATGACACCATATTCTACTTGTTTTGTAGCATATCTGCCATACACTAACTTTTGATAACTGGTAGTTTGAGTACACCAGTGATTCTGACAGGTTTACTTTTCAATTAAATGATTTACAACTGCAAATAGAAAGGACATGTCAGAGATCATGCTACAACAACTAAGTATTACACTGCTTATGGAAGATAGCAACCAAGTATTACACTGCTTATGGAAGATAGCAACCAAGTATTACACTGCTTATGGAAGATAGCAACCAAGTATTACACTGCTTATGGAAGGTAGCAATAAAGTATTATTACACTGTATTCATGGAAATATATTACAAGGCGAATGTTCTATAACAGCCGTGTTAACCTTTAAAGCAACTGTGCTGCTGATATAGATAGTTAACATAAATATATAATGTAGACACTTGAACGTGCCATGCGTTCATGTGCATACACAGCATTACAACTGTAATTTAACAATTACGCTTATCTTGCTATAATTTAATATCATTAATATCATTAATTTAAGCTAACCATATTACTTGTGCATTATCCAAATATATCGACGCAGCACACAAATTATTCATAGATCAAGGGTCTATGTACAGAACACACTTTGAAATCAATTATTTGATATGGTATAGGGGAAATATAAATGGAGTAGTCGCCTTATCTTGGCAGTGATTACACTTACCCAGATAACGATACGGAGCAACGTTCACATGAGCTCATTCCGTATTCCATTCACGTTAGCGATGGATGTAATGAGCAATGCTATTGCTTATGTTAATGACAAAATGCCAAGTTTAGAAAATTAGCAGCTATGCACGTTAGTGGTACGGTAAAATGGCATGCGTAAGGAGATATATTAACTCTTCAAAAAAACATCTGTTACAACTGATATAGTAATGTTTATGGAAATGTACGCACTTGACCTGCAAATAAATTTTAGAAAAAAAATAAACAGACCACCAAGGAAACGTGTTACAATTGACGCGCAAAAACATATATGAGTGTAAATTGGCATACCAGCTGACACGCGAAAAAATGGTATACCACTAACACGCGAAAACGAGCTAAACTGAACGTAATATATACCATTTGACGAGTGAAAACGAGCTGAAACTTAATTATCTCACCACATAAAATAAGAAACAAACGACACGTGAAAACGGATTGAACATTGCTTGACATTAACAATTGGCACGTGTAAACGAGCTGAGGACAACTGCATTAACATGAATGACAGTAGTTGTCATAAAACGTTCCGAATAAAAAAAGTATATAAATTATATAATGATAACAGCATCCACATAAATGTCAGCAGTTGTCATTCATATTGATGCAGTTATCTTTATATAATTTATATTTTATTTTGAAAGCTTTAGGATGTTTGAAACAAAATTGAAGATCACTGAACAAGTTGTTATTGCATCCTTGGTACTTTGACAAAATAACCTTAATTGTTATCAAGTAGTAAAAATATAAGCTTATCGAGAAATCATCGCCAACCTATTGTGTATTTATAGTTACGGAAGTTTCGCCTTCTACCCTCATTATCCCGCACGCTGTATATTATATCGATTTTTGACGCACTGTTTAGAATACTACACCAAATCATTTTCCGTAGACCTCCATTATAGCTCTAAGCTCTGTACTGAGTTCCCTAATAAAAGAAGATATATTTGTATGCCCCCCGAAACTTTTCGGGGCCATATAGTAATCGCACGGTCCGTCTGTCCGTCCGTCCGTCCGGATTCTGTCTGTCTGTCCGTCCGTCATTCCGCTTTTCGTGTCCGGACTGTCCCTTCAAAACCCCTGCATGGATTTTTGATTAACTTACCCAGATAACGATACGGAGCAACGTTCACATGATCACCATAACAAGACGATGTGTCGCGCGCAAAACCCAGATCCGTATTTCAAAGGTCAAGGTCACACTTGAAGTTCATAGGTCAAAAACAGGTACGCAATTTCGTGTCCGGACCGTACCTTCAAAACCCCTGCAGGGATTTTTAAATAACTTGGCACAAGTGATCACCATAACAAGACGATGTGTCGCGCACAAAACCCAGATCCGTACCTCAAAGGTCAAGGTTACACTTGAAGTTTATAGGTAAAAAACAGGTAGGCAATTTCGTGTCCGGACCATAACGTCACAACCACTGCAGGGATTTTTAAATAACTTGGCACAACTGATCATCATAACAAGACCATGTGTCGCGCGCAAAACCCAGGTCTTCAAGGTCAAGGTCCCACTTGGAGGTCAAAAGTCAAATTGTGTCCGGTCAATAACGCTGGCATTCATGGACGGATTTTAAAATAACTTGGCACAAGTGCTCACCACAACAAGGCGATGTGTCGCGCACAAAATCCAGGTCTGTGGCCCCAAGGTCAAGGTCACACTTAGAGGTCAAAGGTCAAATCGTGCCTGGTCAATAACTTGTTCATGCCTGGACGGGGGGGGGGGGGGGGGGGGGGGGGGGCATTTATCACTTACAGTGATATCTCTTGTTCTTACTTTTATTTGAAAGACCTTTCTTAGTTTTAAAAAAAGAAATTACACATACGTTGAGTATGTTTTGAAAAGCTGTTTGAAATACTTTTTATTATGCCACACATTATAAATGCATTGCACAAATGTATGAGTCAAACCTCATAAGTACTCTTAAAAAGTTGAATTTTAGTATTTTAGCAAGATTTTTTGGTTTGTTTACTTTGACAACCAATCAAAATTAAGAGATTCTGTTTAATAGCTCCGAACTTTTTCTCTACCCGATGACTGGTTGGTAATTGGTGTAGTTTGATCTCTAGCATGGCTGATCTTCGTCACGTTATACACTGAAATGTTGAAATATTGAAAAACCCATCAGTGACTTCGTTAGCATCATGCTTACACATTAAGTAATTTCTTACGGGACAACCGGTTTTAGCATTAACATCGTAGTGATATATTTGTAGTAACAGGGGGCAATCGCAAGCCCCTTTCAGATCACCATGAGTTTACTTAAAGTTTGCATTTGATAACCTTTAATGCATCATTCGATTATGTACTGTTTGACATTTACTACAATAATAAACCTACTTCATTTATCAAAAGATAGGTGTATGTAGACTGGTGTAATTATAAATGATAGAAGCAATTAAACAATGATATAAGCATCAAGCTAGATCTTAATATCACAAAACCAGGTGTACTATTAATTGCACGGCAGGGCTCTGGAAATATTTTGAAAATCCACTTGCCCAGGGCAAGTGGATTTTCAGAATCCACTTGCCCTGTTCAAAATCCACTTGCCCTGTCCAAAATGTCACTTGCCCCAAATTCAAAAGTCACTTGTCCCAAAATCAAGCCTTTGTCAATGTACCAAACTTTTCTAGACGCTGCGCGCCACCGACGTATCCATGGTGGGTAGTAGATTACGTTTAGGGCTAGATTTCACTGGAGAATCACGAGAAATAGATCCATTTTCAGATTGGCTGGGTGAACACAAATCAACACCATCCCTACTATCCTTAAATCCAAGTTCACTGTCAGACTGACCACCAGAATCACACAAATCAACATTTCTAAGATCACCAGGTGTATTTTCCTCAGTAATTTTAGACACATGTTTAGGTTTTGTCCTTACAAGGAACGTAATAGAGACATGGTTAATTTGTAACTTTTTTTGTAAGATTGTTGAAATAATGAAGGATCATTTATTAAATACTGCATCATGTGATTACCCACAGGAATCGGACATATTGTAAATGCATGTAATAAACCACATTGACTATCCACTACTAGTATATTAAAATATATTTTTATATACATGCGGGGACCTACATATGGGGATACTGTACTATGTTTACGATACGTCCGATTCCTATGAATTACCATATAAACTCATGAATATCAAAAGAAACAATGACCCCTTTCACACATTTCCAAACCGCCTTTGATTACATCATCAATTTTACATCAACATTCGTGAATGTGTTTCAAAAGTTTCCCTTTATAGTAACTGCAAACAAAACATCTGCCTACTCAGCTTTAATCGTCAACGCCAGGCCACAAATAAAGTGATAATCGTGTTACCAAATGTGCCAAACAAAATACAAAGTCGCAAACAAAGTTTGTTTAATAATATGTGTCAAAATAACTTCAATAAAGCAACCCGCTGCATTCACATACCTTCCTTAATTAGTGTCAGTAATTAATTTCTACTTTATTTGTGTATAGTACAGTACTTGCCGTAATCGTTTATAAATTGCTGTTTGTTTACAATTTTCCAATGACCCGCGTTTCACCTTTTACACAGCTATAAGTACTTGGCGGACTGATCAGTGTGTATTCATTACCTTTTCCGATAACATTCAGCGTCAATACACAATATGCGTTGCATAAAATCTTGGTGCAGTTATACTCTTCAAGCATAATTCGAAAGTTCGGCTAAACATATTTATGTTGCGCGTAAAATAATGCATAACAGAAGTCTACAAACTTTACAATGGTTACGTTTTATCGATTATAATTGGATTAATTTGATTATAAATGGATTAATTTTTGGGATGGTCTTATCATGTTAGTAGAGGACACACTTTAGTATAAATAGGGAGATGAATATTATTAATGCTATCGGCGCATGGACATTTTTGATTGGCACCTCAAACTTTCCTCGGCCCAATCAGGTTTTGACAAACTGTCGAAGTGGGAGGGATTTCTTAATTACCGCTCGCGGCGAAAGCGATGGGTTCGTAATCGGCACACTTTATGATAAGCCGAGTTTTCGTTTGATCTTTTGTCTAAAACGGAAACGTCCAGTCGGGCAAGTGTCGGACAACCAGATTTGCGAAGGACACCTGCCCGCACCCAAATTCCACTTGCCCGGGGCGTCGGGCAACCATATTTCCGGAGCCCTGCACGGTGGTAAATATTCTGTTATTGCGGTGCCGGGTGAATCAGAACGTTCACCAAGGTAGATATACTTTGTCTATCTATCAACAATTGTGTCGTTGATTGTATATTCACCCTTGTTGACGTGTGTGTGCTTTCTAAGATAATTTTAATCGCAAACACATACACTTGAACGTTGGATCCGAGTATTTCAAATGCAAATTATTTGCAATCGATGCATTCAGTATTGATCAATATTCTGTCCGCCTTGCTATTTCCATAATAAATTATTGTTTTCGTTCCAATTGTTTTTGCGCAGTTAATGGATCTTACTTGTTGTATTCGTATATTGATATAAACATATTAAGTGTCTGTTGTCATATAGTCTGTCTATATTCGCCTTTTAGGACGTCCAAGGAATACCATCTGACGAAGCGTCGCTTGTGCATTGCAAAGTTATTATTGCTGTTGTAGAATCATCCTTAGAATAGTTGAATTGTTATTTTTGCTGAAACAACATAACGAGCCATCCAACACATTATTGGCGGCGCGCCAGAAGCGCGCGCTGCCTATATTTGGATTGGTTTTGAGGAGCACGTGAATTGTTGTTGTTGTTGTAAAAATGTTGGGGGTAAAAGACTAGCCAAAAATTAGTGTCAAACATTCAAAAAAAAAAACTGTATCATATCTTACCACTACAAACCACTTCTTCCGAATACATGTCCACCTACCCCAGCCATTTGTCACATTTCACTGATCATATCAGCTTCTTTTTTGATGCTTTTCTTTACTTAGTTCAAACTACTTCAATATTCTAAAAATCTTCATAACATTCTAGAAATATATATCATCGGCAATTAATGCAAACACTTAAATATGTTTTGATATCTTAAGTATGTGCCTTTGTTCTCAGGTTACTATTTCTTACTGTTGCCATATAACTTTTTAAAATATTTCTACATTTTTGTTATATAATAAAAAATTGCAAATAAATACACACTTTTGTTTCCTCCTTTTGAAAACATTCTGTCCCGCCCTGATGCTTTGCATCAGTTTCTTGTAGTTTATTTAGGATACGTAAGAATCCGCAAACATGGGCCTAAATTCAACGAATCTTTGATCACAAGAATCAGACTCAGAATCTTATTTTTTGCAAACCCTATCGAAACAAAAGTATGGGTAAGAATAATGAGTTTCAGATATTTCTGTTAAATTACCTTAAAGTTTAAAATTACTCGTTTCTGTAAGTAAATATAGTAATTTGCTTGTAAAATTGTCCGATTCATATGCTCAAAAGTTTGATGAATATTAGTCCATGACCTGCTGTATTATCGAGTTGAGTTCTATGGTTACTTTGCGTGCTCGAAGGATAGACTCCGGTACACGGGACTGTCCGGTGCTCGGAGGATAGACTCCGGTATACGGGACTGACCGGTGCTCCGAGGATAGTCTCCAGTACACGGGACTGTCCGGTTTACGCCCCCATCTGATGGATGAGGCTATGGTAAAGTGTCTTGCCCAAGAACACACCGACGTTTTTAAAACAATGTTGATTGTAAACATAAGTTCGGCCCGATGATTTGTCAACGTCAGATAGAAAGTTAGTTGACAACTGCAGCCAGTCGTCTAAATCGGTTTAACTTTCCCATCCCGGTATTCCGTGTGGTTAGTTGGGGTGCTAATCAGCAAACTATAAATTAAACCATTGTCCTCTTGACAAGTTGACCATTAAATCCCTCAGGTACTTGCGCCTGGTCAATATGTCAAGTTGTAAAACATAACAGCAAATCCACCTCTAATTGGTTCATGTCTGTTAATGTTGCTGTGTTAACAATAGTAACCAAGTTTTCTTTTGCGAAACGTGAGAATTGTATATAATTGTTTATATTCAAGCCGTTATGTATATTTATATAGCTTTAAGATTTCAGCAAAAACATAGCACAACATGAATTATTAAATACATAGGTTATATCATCCTTTACATTCTATTTTCAGATATTTCCGGTTTGATCTGCCAGAATGGCACAGAGAATTCCCATCTTTAAAGACGACCTCAGTTTTGCAGAACGCCAGGGTAAACTTTGGGGAAGCATGGAACGCGATCTTGAGAGACGAAGAAGGGAGTGGGAGGGTGAAATAGAGCGCATGCGTAAAGACTTCTTTACGCTTAAACCGGATGACAGTGGACGATTAGAGTCATTAAGTGATAAATTCAAAATGGGTGACAGCCTACAGGATGAAGCTCGAGGCATAATTGAAAAGGATGAAAATGGACAGCCTGTGTTCCGTGCAAGATTCAATGTTCAGAGTTACAAACCAGATGAAGTGAATGTGAAAATAGATTCAAATAAATTGATAGTGCATGCCAAGCATGAAGAAAAGGCAGACAATAAAAGTGTAAGCCGTGAATACAACCGTGAAGTTGACATTCCACGTGACATTGACCCTCTAGCATTACAGTGTTCAATTTCGACAGACGGGATTCTGACTGTTGACGCCCCTATGCCGGTACCACAATATACTGCAATAAAAGATGGCGGAAGCGCTCCTCCGTCACGTGGTGAAAGCATTATCCAATCAAGCGCCTCGTCGTCGGTGTCCAGCAGCGCGCGCAATACGCCACCCCCACAGCAACAACAACAACTGCCTCCGCACCCAACACCGCCGCACCCAACACCGCCGCAGCAGCAACCGAACCAACCGCAGAAGCACTCATCGACCTTTACCACATTTCTTTCCGGTGCACCGACTTCTCCTCCTCATCCGCAGCAGACGAAATTCCAGACGGTAACCCACCAAACAACAAGTCCACCGCAGTCTTTGGCGTCGCCACCACCACCACCGCCTCCGCAACAACAAGTTTCTTCAAGTTTCACTACCGTCCATGAAAACGAGAGAAAATTTAAAGTGGATGTCGACATTGAGGATTTCGCACCGGAAGAGCTTTCCGTAAAAACCGTCGACAAGCGTCTTGTGATAAGCGCTCGCCGGGAGGAAAAGATTGGAAATAGAACATCAACCAAGGAGCTGAACAGAGAGATTTATCTTCCAGAAACGGTGGATCCCTACGCCGTGAAAGCTTTCTTTTCAGATACGGGAAAATTGATTGTGGAGGCTCCTTATGTTCGATCCGTACCGATATCGCATTATGGGGAAGGTCATACAAACTTGGCTGGACGATAAGCATCAATCAATGAATCTGTTTTAATATGTATGAAAAGAGATTATTTAACAAAACTATTTCAGTCATAAATATGACTACCTTGTAGCCACACAGTTCAAATACCAAAGCAGTAGTATGTACTATGACTGTAAATCATACAAACTGCATTGGTGCAGGAACTATAAATGTAAATTCTTCCAAAAAAAACAACAATATTAGTGTTTGTAGCATATACCTGAGCCATTATTGGAATACATATTTTTATTATGGATTTTATGCATTATGACATAATGCATTAATGGATTGTATGCATGTGTAAACTATGCCGAATCACGCACACATTGCATAAAGACCGAGTTTGGGAGGATTCTGCAGTGTTTACACTTGCATAATTCCATAATAAAACAAAACAAATGTAATCCGTGTGTTTCAAACCTTTTGATTAAAATCGACACTTAAAAGATCGAGAACTCCATAAAAAAATCGATAACAAAATGTGACTATCGCGCAAAAAAAGTAGTTCCTCAAAGAAGAGTTAAAGCATGTGTGTAAAAACACGTCACGTATTGA
Source organism: Cyrtodaria siliqua (assembly GCA_037043455.1). NCBI lineage: Eukaryota > Metazoa > Mollusca > Bivalvia > Adapedonta > Hiatellidae > Cyrtodaria > Cyrtodaria siliqua. The sequence continues at coordinate 100,187 of JAWPHD010003999.1, forward strand.
GGTTCATCTAATGAAATAACATGAAACACATATATATGAAAATGACGTTGGACGTATATTGTGTGTACATCGCTGAGTGTCTATGAGTGAAACATTATATGTGTTTGTATGTTAATAATACACATTAGTATTTCAATACATACTTCATTAGTGTTCAAAATCATTTTATTTAGTTATCATAACGCTATTTTGCAGAGGTATGAACGCGGTGTGTGTTTTTGTCGTTTGAATGTTTTTTGTATAATAACGTAACCTTAGACATGGTACAGTTTACTAGGCGAGTATCGCTATCTCTACAAACAAACGCAAAGGACAATACACACGTACATAGAACTTTAAAATCTTAAGATCTGTAGCTGCATCCGAGATTTGCGTTATTCTTAACCTACCCCGGCAAAGGTCTGGATAACAAGACCTTGATGAGACACGAAGAGACGCGTTAAACATAAGTCTGTATAATACTATTAAGTACAAATTATTAGCAAGTGTTTATAAGAACGACTGGAATTGCTTTTTATTTAATAAACATGTGCGATATAGATGTACCAGGGTGAAGTATTGCGTTTCGGTTGTATGTTAAGTATGTGATTATTCTAAGCATGTAGTATAGCTTTATTTATTTTTATTTTAATGTTTGGTAATACTACATAATGCAGCACAGTTATAGGACTGACCCGAAAACCTGTAGTAGTTTTTACTCAAATAATCAGCTTGGTGTCGGCATACCCAGCATGAGGACAATAAAATGGCAATAAATCACCTAACATGCCAGCTAATGAGCTAAAACTTTGTCCATGCAGAATTAAATGTTAGAAGTATATATCACTGCCTTATCTCTATTTGCAGAAAGTATTTTGTTACCCCAACGTATTTCTAATCTTTTAAATGTGCCTATCTGCTGTCAGATAATTGATGCCCTTCTGTGCGAAAATGGGTAAAATACCCATTTTCGCACAGCAGGGCATCTGGGGTCAGTTAATTACATAGATGAATTATAGAGATTCTCAATAAACGGAGGAATCTCGGGTCAGTCCTATAACTGAGTAACAGATGTTGGAAAATGCACATGCAGTATGCAGGGAACTACACGCAATGCTCTTTGCTGAACACTCCTCCTGCTTTAATTTGCAAGAGCACACGATTTATCCCCATCGACACAAGAGAATTTGTCATTTCTACAATAAATACCAAGCTATGTTCATTTTATGTGTTAGCACTATTTAGTTTCAATAAAATTAAAAAGCGGTAGTCTACACTGTCATTGATTTATTTTCCAGTGTTTTATTTCTATTTTGCAGTTCATGAAACGATACACATGCAATACAAATATCTCAGTATAGTTTTGATAAAGTGTGATTGAGTGTGACGATACGTTGTTTGTTTTTTACCGATATAAGGCCCTTCTTAGTAAACAAAACAGATGGAGTCTGTAAAAGAAATAGAGATAATTTTGCTCAATAACTTAACGCATGGCTGTGAATCGGAATATTTGCAATGGCGTTGAAGGGGTGATGCGTTTATCAAATTCAAACAACTGTGGTCCAGTGTTGCAAACAATTGACATGGGAAGTCCGTGAATACCGGACATATACGAAGTACTGGTTCTTGGATCCAGCTTATCAATCCAAAGTGCCAAATGAACCCGCATCACTCCCCTGATGACATTGTCCTTCGTAAATACTTGCACAAGTAATAGAAAGTTGCGAGATAGAAGTTTGCGAGATAATATTGAGATCAGGTTTTTAAAAATAGTTTCTAATAAAATGAACTGAACTGAATTGGGTTTTAAGGCCTACATGAAAGGTTATATGGCGCCTAACAGCAATGAACCTGCCAGGCTCATATCCATTTACATCAAGATAAAATACGGAGAATGGGCCTAGAACCGTCTTACCTGCAGAACGGCAGAGTTTGCTGCAAATTCTATAGTAGACACTCCTTTTACGATGGAGTCACGTTTCTACGTTTGCATACTACCCCGGCAACCACACGGATAGTTCTAATAAAACACTATGTGAAACTGTGACCCACGTGGCAGATAGAATTTAACCGTAGGGTCACCACCAGCTTATGCTACATGCACAATATCATATATTTAGCACTTGCAGTTTAAAAGAAAAATGTTTAAAGGTTGTCAAGCATAACTTAGTAAATCTGTGATCCCAAGGAAAGGGCAACATTTGACCCAAATGTTACCATTTGAACAAATGTGATGGGGCTATAATGAGCTAATACCCCGTGAAACATATGAGAGTTATACGGGTTTTTTATAGTGTCCTATATAATACTATGAAAAGCTGTGAACTCCGAGTCGGGCCCAAATCTGACCCCAGTGTCCCCATTTGAATTTGATCTTAAGATATATGCAATATATTAGAGTTATACTGCCTTCTGGTTTCAGTGAAGAATTTTCAAGTTTTCTCTATTTCAGTATTTGTAAAACATCTGAAATCAATATATACAAACTACGGACACATGGGCGGACAAAGCATTGATAGTCTAAGAGATTGGTGATCAATAACACAGAAAATCTGTCGAACTATAATGGTTCTTGCGAAGATGTTTTAAGGTTTCGATCATTTATAGTAATAGCGGTCAGCTTAGACGTCGCATTGACCCAATTTTAACACATTTGAAAGCAACTGATCTAAGGAGAACGGTGTGAAGCTGAATCAAAATTGACCATTCGGTTTCTAAGAAGTTTAAAGCTCACAGGCTCTGGTGAGCTAAAATGGTCCCCTGCTAGACTGACGATTGGTTTCATCGCCTCTCGCTTGTGTGTGTTTGTCCAACTCATAGATGGTTTACCATTGATGTAGGTCATTTTGTGAAACTTCATATGAAAAGTAGATATTAAAGGTTAAACAGGAAATGTAGCATTCAAGGACCACAGTCAACCAAAAACACGCAGAGAAGCCAACACTAATTACAAAGATGAATAAAAGCAAAAGAAATGACATCACAAACATAAACGGGTTGGCAATAGGGATACCGCATTAGAACGGTCAGTGGCAACAAGACCGCTGGGGGTTTAAACCAGATTTTAGGCGCACCAAACCTCAGTCTTACCCTACTGTCATTCTAATAAAACGGGACATTGTAAATAAACATATCCCCACCAGGTTACATCTCTTACGAACAAGGCAGCATTAATAGACAACATAAATGTAACATATAAATGATCATGTATATATGAATATAACAAAAGCCTAGAAAGCCACAAAGCAAGTACTAAGTATGTCCGGTCATCAAACAAAGAGGAAAACATAGTGGCGAACTGTAAATGGGTCCACCATTAAACTTGCAATGTCTTTCAAAATGAAAGGTTCATAACTTCTTTTGATACACTTGTTAACAAGTTTAATAAATAGTGTATGAAAGTGATTACAACCAAGGATCTTACGAAGTTTGTAAATCACATCATCACAAAAGTCAGGTTGTGATAGTCCTTGATGCAGAGGAGTTCTTAAATTACTTATATATTTTAAAAGTATAACAGGGTTGCGATAATCATATTTTGCAAAGGTTATTCGAAGTTTATGGTAACGGTAGCCCTGCTGGAGTAGCTTCTTAGTTATACAAATATTACAAAACGACTACATTAAGCTCTAGAAAAGCGAATATGTTGAGAAACATAGACCCCATGTCATGCGGGGAACATCCCTATCTAAGTGGGGATAATTAACAATATCAAAACTAAAAACATCTCTCCTGCCATAGATTTTACTAATTATTTCAATATAGAGGTGCAAATCAAAAAAAGAAGCGACAGTATCAAAGGTGTTAGCTTTGTTGGGTTGAAGTTCTTAGGATAGATAGTATTAACCATAGTGGAAAGTAAAGGATTTTCAATGTTCAGCATGTCATCCAGATACCAAGAGGTGTCATTAAAGGCAATGCCATCTGCCTGAGAATCTGGTGAGACTCAACATAGAACTCTTTCATAGCAATACAAGAACAGATCTGCGACAAGAGGTGCACAGTTCGGACCCATAGGGATACCAACCATTTGTCTATAAACGGTAGTTTCATACTTGACGAAAATATTATCTAAAAGGAAAATCAGCGCTTCACAAACTTCTTGGTAAGTCCACATAGTATGTCTAAACTGCCGTTAGTAAAAAGAAACGTTGTAATAATGTTACAAGCCAACAATGTAAAAAACAATATTTAGCTAAACACTTTTTGAATGAGAGCAATGAGTTTGTCTTAGATAAGGTGATATGTTAAGGTTGTATATAGTTTTAAAATGTCGTAAGTACTTATCAGTGAAACTTGACGTTTATTGCAAAGTTTATCAAGAACCTCTCCTGAATTGTTAATTGACCAAAATAAATCCTAGAGTTGTCATCAACACAATATTGCTTAACGTGACCTTTAACGGCAGTAAGACAAGAAGCTAAACGTTTTGAGATGTTTATAGAGGTGCAGGCACTAAAATTAGAAATAAGATACTCAACGAAAACCTATTGTTCGGAGCTCTTGGTTCTGCGAAAGCAGTAACTTGAGCATTTTAAATAATACGTAATCTATACTCAGTTGCAAAAGAAAGTGGACACTGAGTTTTGTTTAGATTAAATTGTTTTAAGTTTTTTTAAATTAAATTGACAAATTCCAAAAACGAATATGCCATATTTGGTACCAAAGTTTTTATCATTCCATTGCCAATATGTTTTTCAATAGGTCGAGTCATTAAGGAACTCTCGCTTGATAAAGAGGATAGGGTGTAAAGTAAAATGTTCAAAGTGTCCAGTTTCTTTTACAACTGAGTATAGTATATATCATTTGAACTGGTATTTGTAGTGATAAACAAAAAATATCTTAGTTATCGGTTGAGATAAGATTTTACAGCCCTAATGATTTTTTGATAGGGTTTTTCTCATGTAAATTCCTTGTTGGTTGGTCAGAAGAAAATCTCAAAGAAATTTCAAATAACATCAGTTAGCCTTCATGTTTTGTTATAACACTTTCATGGTGTCTTAATTTACAACTATCCAACAATTCAATGCCATTTTTAGATAAAAATTCTAAAAAATATATATATTCCTAACAATGCCCCATCAACATTTTTTTTTTCTCTACCGATTTTGAAAAATATGGTGTTTTTATTTACCACTAAACATGTCTGTCTCAATGATATACACCTTATTTAGGTAGTACATGAATTTTGTCTGAAAAGTCCATAAAACCTTAGGCTGAAAAAGCGCCCCGGACAATAGTTCCCGGAGGAAGTAAAGAGATGTTAGCTTTGACGCGACACCTTCCAAGTTAATTGTCCATGACGGAATATGTCGCAAGTTGTTATGGATTAGCCCATCAGTTCATAATAGTGTATATGTACAAAGCGAACTTATACATATGTATACATTTAACGAGATCTCGACAGACGGAGTCGGAAGTGGGAGTGTAAAATTGAAAAATACTTCTTTCCTCTTAAACCGGATGATAGTGGACGATTAGAGTCGCTAAGTGATAAATTCAAAATGGGTGACAGCTTACTTGATGAAGCAAGAGGTGTAATTGAAACGGATGAAAATGGACAACCAGTATTTCGTGCAAGATTTAATGTTCAAAAGTACAAACCAAATGAAGTGAATGTGAAAATAGATTTAAATAAATTGAAAGTCCATGCCAAGCACGAAGAAAAGACGGACAATAAAAGTGTAAGCCGTGAATACAACCGTGAAGTTGACATACCACGTGACATTGACCCTCAAGCATTACAGTGTTCAATTTCAACAGATGGAATTCTTACAGTGGACGTTCCTATGACGGTACCACAATATTCTGCACTAAAAGATGGCGAAAGCGCTCCTCCGTCACGTGGAGCGTCCACCTTTACAACATTTCTTTCTGGTGCTCTGCCTTTGCCTACTCATCAGCAGCAGACAAAATTCCAGACGGAAACGCACCAAACAACAACACCGCAGTCGGCGTCGCCACCACTACCTCCGCAACAAGTTTCTTCAAGTTCTTTCTCCAACGTCCCTGAAAACGAGAGAAAGTTTAAAGTGGATGTCGACATTGAGGATTTCGCACCGGAAGAGCTGTCCTTAAAAACCGTCGACAAGCGTCTTGTGATAAGCGCGCGCCGAGAGGAAAAGATTGGAAATAGAACTTCAACCAAGGAGCTGAACAGAGAGATTTATCTTCCAGAAACGGTGGATCCCTGCGCCGTGAAAGCATTCTTTTCAGATACGGGAAAACTGAGTGTGGAGGCTCCTTATGTTCGATCCGTACCGATATCGCATTATGGGGAAGGTCATGCAAACGTAGGCGGACGATAAGGATCAATGAATGAATATGTTTATATAAGAAAAGAGATTATATCTGTTATAAATATGACCATCTTGTTGATATACAGTCGTCGGAAGTATTTACCCCTAACGTTTCAAATTCGTTAGAAGATACAAAGGAGAGTATAAGTGCAAATGTAAATTCTTCAAAGAAAACGTGTTAATTTGTGTAGCTCTACAAAAACACAAATGCCACCCTTTTCGATTAAAACCGTCTCATTTCTTATCTCTTTGTACTGAGTGTTCGATCTTTACGGGTCTATCGCGCAAAAAAGTAGTTCCTCTAAGAAGAATTCATGCACGTCAAAATAAATACTGATAAGGAAGATCCTTTGGAAGCAACAAACACAACCAAGAGAATACAGCAGCAGACTCGGTTTAAGTGAGTATGTTAATGCGAGGTAATGTAAGAAGCAACACCTCTCACGCCCTAGCACCGGCATAAACGGTATTCTACTCCAAAACACCAATATTGGGCTCGTTGATTCCAAAAGACCAGTAAAAAAACACTACTGATTCGTCGCATGTCACGAGTTGAGTTTCGTCCAATGAAATCACGTTAAATACTTTAATAGTATGTATATGCTAATGGCGTTGGTCTATGTACAGCGTTGAGTGCCCATGAATGAAACGTTGTGTTTCGTGTTAATAATACACATTGGAATTCATTAGTGTTCAGAAATTGTATTTAGTAATCATAACGTTATTTTGCAGAGGTATGAACGCAGTATGTGTTTTGTTGTTTGGACGAGTATCGCTATCACTACGCAAAAAAACTACATCAAAAACAATCCACACGTGCATAGTTAGATCTATAGCCGCACCTGAGGTGCAATAATTCAAAATGGTGTGCGTAATCATGAACCTACCCTGGCAAAGACCTGGATGAAAGACTTCGATCAGACAGGAGGGGATGCGTTAAACTTGAAAAGCTAGTAAGAGTGAAACAAAGCCTGTATTATATACACAGTTAGCAAGTGTTTTTAAGAATGATTGTATTTCTATCGGGTTTAAAGAACTGCTTTTTATTTAAATTAACATTTACTATATATAGATGTACCAGGTGTGTGTCGGTCTTATGTTATAAACGGACATGTACGTGAATATTATAAGCATGTATATTAGCCTCTTTTTTTATTTTATATTATGGTAATACTATACTGAAAGGAAAAAGAAACGCAGGGTGCGTATTTCCGCTATATATTGTATGTTTAATATGCCACTGCTTATCGAAGGTACAGGGCGACATTAGGCCTTGCCTTTTAGAAAGAAGGTTTAAACAGCAATTAACACACCAATGGTTAACCCTTTAAAGTTTCATTATCGTCAGAATGCGCATTTGGCTCAAGCAGGTGAGCAAACTTAGGCTTTAAATGTTGCAATCACTTAACATTAAATACCGTACTGAACTGGCTCAATTTTTCAAAGAGAAACTTCAGCATTTATGAATTTCTTGTTACAACGTGTACTGTGATTAAAACGTCTACAACATCACAGTTGTGTCCTTTCTCTAACTAACTGCACTTTTTCTTTTTACAAAACATCTTGGGATTTCCTTGGAATATATATGGAATTAAGTGTCATACGTTCAAAAATGCACATGCAGTATGCAGGGAACTACACGCAAAGCTCTTTGTTGAACACTCCATCTGCTTTAATTTTCAAGAGTACATTCTTTGTGCTTAAAATCCCTATCGACACAAGCAAATTTTTAATGTCTATAATAAATTCCTAGGCATCTCCTTTTCATGTGTCAGTACTATTAGTTACAATACAATTAAAACGCAGTAGTCTACACTGTCATCGATTTATTTTCCAGTGTTTTACTTCTATTTTACAGCTCGTGATGTAGCATACCTTAATTATGATAAAGAGTAATTGAGTGTGGTGATACGTTTTTTTTTTTTACCGATATTAGGCCCTTCGAAGTAAACAAAATGGTTTGAATCAATCACAAACGGAGATAACTTTGCCCAATGACTTATCGTGTGGCTGTGAATTTGATGTTCAAAAATCGAAAAACTTGCAATGGCGTGATGCGTGATGCGTTTTTCAAAAGATTTACTGTGGTCCAATGTTGCAAACAGTTGACAAGGGAAAACCGTGAAAAGGTAAAACATGAGGCCAAAATGCACCGAATCACTCACCTTGTCCGTTGTAGACACTTGCAAAAGTAAAAGAATCGTGTGAGGCAGAGAATTTGTAGACTGTCTAATGAAAATTTAAATGAAACTGTGATCCCCGGGGAAGGATAGCAATTTAACCTCAGGGTCACCATAAGCTTACGCTTCATGCAAAATATTAGACTTGTAGGATCTTGTAGCAACTGTAGTTCCAGAGAAGCTTTTTGTCATGTGTAACTTAGTAAAACTGTGATTCCAGGGGCGGGGCAAAAGTTGACCCGACCCAAATGTTAACATTTGACCAAATGTGGAAGAGGATCCTAAGCTTATACTACATGCAATATATTAGAGTTCTATGCCTTGTGGTTTTAGAGATTGTTCAACGTTTTGCCTATATTAGTAGTCTATTTAATCATGTCATCCGTGGGCGGGGCCAAATGCGAACAGACTTGGTAAATGACAATCACACGACTTGGTAAATGACACTAAGCTTATGATACACGCAAACTATTAGACCCTTGCTTCAGAGAAAACGATATTTTTAAACAAATATTGTCATACATAATGCTTTGAAAAACTGTGAACCTCGAGTTGGGGTCATTTCTGACCCCAAGGCCCCATTTGAATTTGATCTCAAGATATATGCAATATTGACGTAAAACATGTGAAATCACCATAATACAAACTATAGACCCATGTGCGGAACGATTTTTAACCCCGGGTTTTCCATTTGAACAAAAACTTGATAATCTAATAATACAGAACAAGACCTCGGTCTGAAGTTGTCACGCCCATCGCGGCAAACCGCAAATGATATATTTTATTCAATTTGTGCTTAAATGCTGTCCACCAAAGATAACACTTCATATGACCAAGTATCAAACAAATACAAGACCTCGGTCTGAGGGTGTCTCGCCCATCGCGGCAAACGGCATATGAAATATTTTATTAAATGTGTGCTTAAATGATGTTAACCAAAGAGTACAACACTTATGACCATGTATCAAACAAATAAAAGCGAGGTTATCATAAGAAATTAAGTTACTGAAGTTAAGTGGTTTAACCAGGGTGCAGTTTTTGGAAAATAATGCAAAATATTGCCTTGACCTTGCTATTTTTTGTCACTCAGAGATGACTAAGTATCAAAAACATAAAATGAGGCAATCACCTAACGTTAACTGATGTTAAGTTACCTAAGCAATGTTAAGTTACCTAACTAAGGTTAAGTTTTGAGAAAATAATGCAAAATATGACCTTGACCTTGATATTTTTTGTCATCCAGCGATGTCCACCAATGCCAACAATACATATGACCAAGTACCAAAGACATAAAGTGAGACAATCACATACAGTTAACCAAGGCTAAGTTGGGAAAATAATGCAAAATATGACCTTGACCTTGCTAATTTTTGTCGTTCAGTGATGTCCATCAATGCCAACAATACATATGACCAAGTATCAAACAAAGAAATTAAAGTTATCAGAAAAAGTTAACTGAGGTTAACTTACCTAACCAAACTGATGTTTAGGGTAAATAACACAAAACATGACCTTGGCCTTGGTATTTTTTGTCATTCAGCGATCTCCACCAATGCCAACAATATATATGACCAAGAAGTGAGGCAATCACATAAGTCAACTGAGGTTAAATTACCTAAGCAAGATTAAGTTACCTAACTAAGGTTAAGTTTTGAGAAAATAATGCAAAATAAGACCTTGACCTTGGTATTTTCTGTCGTCCATCGATGTCCAACAATGCCAAAAATACATATGACCAAGTATCAAAGACATAAAGTGGGACACTCACATAAAAGTACCTGAGATTAAGTTCCTAACCAAGGTTAAGTTTGGGGAAAATAACGCAAAATATGATCTTGACCTTGATATTTGTTGTCGTTCAGTGATGACCACTAATGCTAACAATATATATGACCATGCATCAAACAAAGAAATTAATAACAATTATCAGAAAAAGTTAACTGAGGTTAACTGAGGTTAACTTACCTAACCAAATTTATGCTTACGGTAATTAATGCACATTACCTCGACCTTGGTATTTTTTGTCATTCAGCGATGTCCACAAATGCCAACAATACATATGACCAAGTATCAAAGACGTAAAAATACAGTTAACTGAGGTTAATTTACCTAACCAATGTTAAGTTTGGGGAAATAAGCAAAATAAGACCTTGACCTTGTATTTTTTGTCGTTCAGGAATGTCCACCAATGCCAACAATACATATGACCAAGTATCAAACAAAGAAAATGGGGCAATCGCATACAGTTATCTAAGGTTAACTTACCTAACCAAGGTTGTTATCAAGCCAAGGTTAAGTTTTGGGAAAATAACCCAAATTATGTCATTGTCTTTGGTAATTTTGGTATTACGTGATGTCCCTTGACGCAACAAAGCATCTGACAAAGTATCATAAAAATTCGAGCAGCGGTTGTTGAGATATAGTTGAGACTGCCGCCGCAGCCGCCGGAAAAGTGACTGCTATGTCTCGCTACCCACTTATCTTGGGCGAGACAAAAAAAATCATTCTTCCAAAGATTTTTTAAGGTTTCGACCATTCACAAGCACGGCGGCCATCTTGGACGTCGCCATGACCTAATTTTGATAAATCTGAAAGCAACTGATCTAAAGATCACTGTGTGAAGTTGGATCAAAACCGACCAGTCGCTTTCCGAAAACTAGTTGAAAGCAAAAGTTAACGACGGTCGACGGATGAAGAGCGATCCCAATAGCTCACAGCCTCTGGTGAGCTAAAATGGTCCCTTGCTTGACTGACGATTGGTTTCATCGCCTCTTGCTTGTATGTTGTTGTTTTTTTAACTCTCACAGTGTTTTTCTTTGATGTCGGTCATTTTGTGAAACTTCAAAGCTTTGAAGTGACACCTTCAAGTTAATTGATCCTGGCGGTATAGGTCGCAAATTGTTATGGATTAGCTCATCAGTTCACAACATTGGACAAAGCGTAATTCTAAATGTGCGTACATGTGCGTTCATTTAACAAGGTTCAGTTTTTATTCAGGCTCAAACATCTAAACATATTCATTGCCAATACATTTGGCGGCAACAGTTACACAGATATACTATGAGAAGAGTATGATACTAATTAAACGGTATATACATATAGTTCCATTAGCGGTATATACATATAGTTCCATTAGTAATACTGATACATTCACGTAATTCATATAATGGTAATTACAGTAATAACATACTTCTGAATAATTACTTCTTATGCAAATGTCTTAATAATATAGTAAAAACAATAGATAAACGAAATTAATTTAATGTTAAGTACAGTAGTACTATACTATGAATAGGTCCTTATGTAAATATTTAAATAAAATGGTAACACTATTCCTTTCAATAACAACACATCATTCGCATAATGGTGTTTCTTCAAAACAGATGTATATATACTCGGTAAAAAAGTTTTGGACCAGGGTATATAAAGTCTTATAAAAATAAAACTAGTGGACAAAATTTAAGTATCTTTTTTTAGTAACCAAGGTCTATCCTACCCGGTTACCAGAAACATTAAATTCCAAACAAGATTTGATTTAAAAAATATATCGCGAACACACAAAGGGTCTGTAAAAAATGTTGCAAAGTCCATACAAAGTAATAGTTACGGACACATTCGAGTAACCAATAAAAAGATTTTTTTTTTTCGGAAACTTTCATTGTAAACGATAATTATTGTTGATTGTTGATCTATTGTGAATTATCAACTGAGATAATAACGGTTATGGTCGAATGTCATGGTTCAGCGATCATTGTACGGGTTCGAACACTGCCATGGTCCAAAACTTCTTTTACAGAGTATATATGTATATTTTACTCACACAAACTATTTCAGTTTTTTTTCTATTTGGCCTTTTTCGCAACCGTCGAGTATAAGTACTTTTACCTGTACGATTTAAAATCCACATGAATGTCCCATGCGACATGTGCACGAGTCAACTAGAGGAACTACAAACCGACTCAACGAAGCGCTCACACACGTACGAACGCACACTGTCGCACGCACTGTAACATGATTTAAAGCAATATATACTCGCACATGTTCAATATCAAAGAAAACACATGATACGCTGAAGCAAGGTCTGGATGGTTACATATCAAGGAAGCCACTGTGATATAGGTATGTGGCCTCTAAAACATGTATGTGTTTTCCATTGAATGTTATTTCAGGAATATAATAGTCTGCCATCTTTTAAAACAAGAGGCCAAAGAGGGCCTGTGGACGCTCTACTGGCTCAAGATAAAGTTTATGCATAAGGGGCCATAAGTCTTTCAAAAATCATTCAACCGGAACATGGTGATGACATACGCACTAGGCTTGGTACTGATTATCCCTGCAAAGTTTCGTTGAAATCCAGCTAGAGGTTCAGGAGAACTAGTCCAGACAAAGTTAGTGTGTTAAAACCTTTAAGGGCTCATAACTCTGCCAAAATTCATTAAACCAGAACATGGCAACTAGGCTTAGTACTGATCATCCCCGCCAGAGATTCGCTGAAAACTGGCAAAGAGTTCAGAATCTGGACAAAGTTTGTATATTAAAACATTTAAAGGGCCATAACTTTGCCAAAAATCATGCAACCGAAATAAGGCGATGATATGCACAACTAGGCTTTATACTGAACATCCTTGTCAAGTTTCGTCTATATCCAGCCAGGGGTTCAGGAGAACTAGCCCGGAAAATATTTGTGGTATCAAAATACTTAAAGGGCCATAACTCTGCATATCTGTAAACCGGAACGCGACGACGACATGCACAACGAGGCTTGGTGCTGATCATCCCTGCAAAGTTTCATTGAAATCTAGTGAGGGGTTCATGAGAAGTAGATCAGACAAAGTTTGTGTATTTAAACCTTTAAAGGGCCATAATTATGCCAAAAATTATTCTACCGGAATACGGCAATGATTTGCACAACTAGACATGGAATTGATTATCCCCAAACAGTTTCGTTTAAATCCGGCTAGGGGTTCAGGAGAACTAGTCAGAACAAAGTTTGTGTATTAAAACCTTTAAAGGGCCATACCTCCGCCAAAAATCATTCAACCGGAACACGGCGATGATTTGCACAACTAGACATGGAATTGATCATCCCTAAAACTATCTATCTATCTTCCTTTAATGCCAAACCCCTGCTGGGGACCTAGGCATGCGTCGTCATACCGACAAAGACTGTTAGTATTTTAAAAATATATATAAAAGAAATTTAAGAAAAACATTGAAGTTTTTGGATGTTAGGTTTAAAAATAAAAACAAACATTGAATTTATGGTGAGATATGTTCAATTCTGCTGACTGCAGAATTGAACTGTTCTATATTGGGTAATATAGGGATGTCAGGAGCTAATGAATTCCAGTGGAAGACTGTTCTGGGGGAAAAGGAGAATTTGTAGTAGTCAGCGGTTGCGTCAATTAATTTGAAAGCAAGCGAGTGTGAATGTCGGGATTGTCTGTTCGTCAGTGTCATGTAGTCTTCCAGAGGGATAGCTACCAGGTCATTTGTGATCTTGTAACATAGTGAGAGTCGACGTTTCGTTTAATCCGGCCAGGGGTTCAGGAGAACTAGTCGGAACAAAGTTTGTGTATTAAAACCTTTAAAGGGCTATAACTCCGCTAAAATCATTCAACTGGAACACGGTGACTATGTACAACTAGGGTTGGTACTGATCATCCCTGAAAAGTTTCACTGAAATCCGGCCAAATGAAGGCCCTTTCGACTTAATGAGGCCAAGATATAGCATATTTCAGAAAATCAAGGGCCATGACTCCGATGTAAATGGTCCAATCTGGAAGGTTTTCGAACTTGTCCGAGCTTTCATTGATATTACCAATCTGGTGATCGGATGAAAGATCAAGGCCCTATCGTCTTAACGAGGCAAACTATAGGATTTTTAACTAAATCAAGGGCCACAACTCCACTATTACTGGTCCGATCTGGCTGGTTTTCGAACTTGTCCGAACTGTCATTGATATTAACAATCTGGTCAAGTTTCGTAAAGATCGCATGGAAAATGAAGGCCCCATCATCTTAACGAGGCAAAATATATCATGTTTAACTAAATCAAGGGCCATAACTCCGCTGTTACTGGTCCGATCTGGCTGGTTTTCGAACTTGCCCGAGCTGTCATTGATATGAATAATCTGATAAAGTTTCGTAAAGATCAGATGAAAGATGAAGGCCCTATTATCTTAACGAGGCAAATATAGCAGTGTTAACTGAATCAAGTGCAATAACTCCGCTGTTAATGGTCCGATCTTGCTGGTTTTCGAACTTGTCCGAGCTTTCATTGATATTAACAATCTGAGCAAGTTTAGTAAAGATCAGGTGCTAGAGTGTTCACAAGGCTTAATATGGCATTTTTCAGCAAAACAAGAGCCATAACTCCGGTGAAATTATTCCGATCTGGCTGGTTTTCGAACTTGTCCGAGCTTTCATTGACATAAAGACACTGGCAAAGTTTCGTAAAGATCCGATTAATAACGAAGGCTGTATAGTGTTCACAAGTCAGAAAATAGCATTTTTCATAAAACCAAGGGCCATAACTCCGGTCTTACTTTTCTGATTTGGCTGGTTTTCGAACTTGTTCGAGCTTTCATTGATATTAATAGTCTGTGCAAGTTTGGTAAAGATCAAAGAATAAATGAAGGCGCTAGAGTGTTCACAATGCTTAATATGGCATTTTTCAGCAAAACAAGGGCCATAACTAAGGTAAAACTAATCCGATCTGACTGGTTTTCGAACTTGTCCAAGCTTTCATTGATATAAAGACACTGCCAAAGTTTCGTAAAGATCCGATTAATAATGAAGGCCCTAGAGTGTTCACAAGTCAAAAGTTAACGGACGACGAAAGAAACAACGGACAACTCGTCATCCCGTAAGCCTTCGTCCAGTAGAGCTAAAAATGTATGGGTTATGGTCAAGCGAAATTTTCCACCAAAGGTGTATTTTAGGCATCATATAGTACATGAACTTAATTCAACACTATTGATGTCAGCATATCAGAAGAAATACCTATATAGCAGGATATCCAACATGAAATAAAATGGTCCATAGAGTGGTCCATTTATCCATCGAGACATCATTTCTAAATGAATTAAGCCACGTTATCACATCATCTGCCCTACTCTCACTATAGAAGAGATATACTGCGGATAGATTCTGATACCAGGGACAGACGGTTAACGTCCCCATCCGACAGACACAGCTAAGGGAAAGCGTCTGGCCCAAGAACGTGTTCCCCAAATTTTAGCATAACTACACCAAGCGAAACTTGAGTTCGAGTAGAATGACTGTGTTGACACCAATCACATTTGATCGACAGGCCTTAATAGTGCCATGTCTACTCCAAAGAGGAAAGTATCAACATTTTAATGGAAACCACCAATCTTTACCGAAGTATCTGCTGTAAACTTTGAATGTCTATATTTCAATTTCACCTGGGTTGTTGTTTCGATGCCCACCTACCTAATATCAAATTAGAACTATCACTGAAGATGATAAATAACCCGCAATTTGTTTTAGTAAGATCAAGGGCAATAACTCTCCATGTCATGGAGTCCATGACATTGACTAAGACCACACCAAAATTGTGTCGCGTACATGTACACCTCCTGTTTATCATGTACACAAACCTTTAATTCAATATCTTCCAAATTGTAAAAGTAGTTCACTCCACACAACTGAATATGCTGAATAAAGCAATGTTTACTACGTGCAAGGGCAATAACTGCATGGAATTGACTGAGCCGCAGCAAAAGTGTGTACCCCACATCTCCACTTCATGATGATCATATACACAGTTTCAATTCAATATCTTAATAACTGTTCGCCCCAGTATTGCATATGCTGAATAGCAATTTTGACTAAATTCATGAGCAATAACTCTGCATGGCATTAACTGAGCCAAAGAAAGATCGTGTCACGCATATATACACTTCATTTTGATCATGCATACTATGTTTCAATTTAATATCTTGAAAACTGTAGTAGTAGTTTGCTCCACAAGATTTCATATGATGAATAAAGCAACTGAATTTTACCTAAGTTCAAGAGTAATAACTCTGCATGGAATTGAGCGAGCCACACCAAAATTGTGTCACACACATCTACACTTCATGTTGATCATGTATACAGTTTCAATTCAATATCTTGAAAACTGTAGGAGTAGTAGTCGCTCCACAAGATTCAACAGACCGACAGACAAACAGACCGCCCGCCGCACAATCTTATTAAAATCAGACCCTTTATCACGCTACGATACTCTACACTACAAGGTGGAGAGTATCAAAGCATAATTAGGATATGATTTTAATGAGACTGCCCGCCGCAGTGACTCCTATATACCCCCTCTCAAACTTCATTTATGTGGGGTGGGGGGGGGGAGTGGGGGGGTGGGTGAGGTATGTACAATGCCATCCATTATCACGAACATTAACAGATGCATACGAAATTGGATCGAGACATTGTTTTTTTACAAGTGATGGTACCTTAAATATCCATATAAAAATAAGGATGCGAGCAAAATTCCTAGGTTTTTGTACTTGAAAGTAGCTATCCCGCCAAATAACAGAAACATTATACTACAAAACTGTTTATCAAAACTCTCTATCCAGGTTCAGGTCATATAATAATGTATATGTGCCGATTAAAAGTAAAGATTTATTAACGTGTCCTTAAAATATGCGCGATTGAATATGCATAAACTCAATTATGAGTTGGTAACTCTTAATTTGACACTCCACTTTTGGGATTTAGCCTGGCTGGTTAAACCCGTTTATATTGTGTTAAAATAGTTTGGATTCTCAAAATATGCAAGTTGTATATATACTTCGTCGTCAGTAGGTTTAGAACTGGTTTACATATTTTGTAAAATTTGACTGTAGTTGGCGGGATAGCTATTTCAAACATATCACGATGAAAAAAATACCCTGCAAACTCTCTGAAAGAACGTATTTAGCGTTGACCCTCACGCCAATCCCACCCCCACCACACACACACACACACCAACCATCACCCCACCCTAAGCCTATATATTAAACATATGAGGACATTCAAAAGTTCACCAAGTCTCAATATGTACCACCAGTCAAGAAGTACATACACTCTTGTAGAAATCGGACACAACAAGCATTTCGGATAGTTCAATTTTTAATTACTACAACAGCAACAAGTGTATAAATACAATACTGTTTGTGTCTTCTTAAAATGTCAGCACACCATGATGTAAAAGCTGTAATGAATCAAATCTCATACAATCAGTAAAGTCTACAGGTGATAATGTATGCATATGCAGCCTAAAATATATGGTCAACTATGAATTCTATGGAAAAAGAACAAAACGTCTTTAGCTAGATAACAGATTTTGCTTGTGACGCTTGGGCTTTTAGTACTTCAAAATCGATAGGAGGGTCATCTACAAGTTACAACCATCTTGCAGGCAGTTTTAATTAAGAATCAGACGAACATGCTTTTACGTGGTATTGGTTGAGAGAAAACAGCAGAACATTGTTCGACAAATAAAAAAAATAATTTAATATCCTCAACATGACAATTTAGCAATGGTCATAGACTGCAACATGTATGCTCGAATGGAGAAACTCCTATGGTTACACTATGCGGCTCTTACAGGAAGTGACATCATATGACACCGAGTAACAGTTTTTCTCAATCAGTAATCTTTAATGTAAGTGTTAACTGTGGAATCAAGTTTTATTATCCAATATTGGTCTAGTGCATATAAAAGCTTAATGCAAAACATTAACAGAAAACTGACAACGTAAATAACCCATATTTGATGAACTGTCCTGTATAATTGAGCTCATAAATATAAAAGACGTAAAAGACACTATTGAGTTATTCGTCTGTGTTATTATGTCTCCCAGCTATATATATATTGATTTATAATTATCCAAGTTTGTTTGATCCCGATGGAAATGGAAATTTAGACACTGGTTTGATGTTGAGATGTACTACCCAATACACAAATATGATCCAAGTTTGGTTGATCTAGTATACGCAGTTCCCAAATTGAATTGGGGTTTTAAGGCGCACCAACACAAAATGGGGTTTTAAGGCGCACAAACACAAAAAGGTTATATGACGCCAACAGGAATGAACATGACAGGCACACTCCCCATTTACATTTAGCTAAAATATGCAAAATAGGCCTAGAACTTTCCCACCTGCAGAACTGCAGAGTTGTTGAATTGAATTGGGGTTTTATGGTGCACCAACACAAGAAAGGTTATATGGCACCAAACAGGGATGAACATGCCAGGCTCATCCTCCATTTACACCTAGATAAAATATAGAACCTTCTAACCTGCAGAATTGCAGAGTTGCTGCAAATTCTATTGTAGACACTCCATTTACGATGGAGCCACATTTCCACATTTGCATATGTGGTGTCATGAAGAAGACCTTGAATGAGTATGATAAAAAAAATGACAAAATAAACAAGAAGGGGGGTCTTACCCTATGCCTTTAGCGGGACTTGCAGATTTTCAGATTTGTATTCTACCTGGCAAACACATGGGGGCAGAGTTTATGAAAATCTGTAGTAAACACTCCATGCCTTGCTGGAGCCACCGTCATGGTTTTCTACGACCACTCAAGTAGCACCTGAACAATAAAGGGATCCTGATGAAACCCTTTAATGAAAATGACGAAAAAGGATAAACTTAACATGAATGGCCCTACTCTTTGTCCGGGGAACCACACAGGGTTCCCGAGTTTTAAACTGAGCAAAGACATAATGCAAAATGGACAAAATTAATGACCTATAATGGTTTATAGTTAATGACATGTGTGGAACTGCTCTGTGTAAGCTGTATTATCTATATAACCCAAGTCTGGTCGACCAAGTGCAAACTGTTCACTAGAAACTGAGCTAAACCATAAACGTAATGTCAGTGTCGTCATTGATGTCCTAGCCGACATCAAAGTTTCATGA
The DNA here is from genome assembly GCA_037043455.1 of Cyrtodaria siliqua. Classification (NCBI taxonomy): domain Eukaryota; kingdom Metazoa; phylum Mollusca; class Bivalvia; order Adapedonta; family Hiatellidae; genus Cyrtodaria; species Cyrtodaria siliqua. The sequence goes on from JAWPHD010003999.1 coordinate 119,590, forward strand.
ATCGCCTTTTTTTTCTCAAAAAATAGAGACTAAATCCACAATCAATTTAATTTCAGTTTTAATACAAATCAATAAAACGTTTTTAAAAATTGATTGCACCTTTTTTAAAAAATATTGGAAATTGAGATTTTCTGTCAATCTGCGTAGCTTTCCTTACACATGACTTTGTAGATATTAAATAATAAATAGATATTAAATCACTTTTCTTTTATCAAACAAAACTTGATTGGTTTTGTAAGTGTGTAATGAATTAAGTATAAAAATAAATGTTCATAATCCGCATAAACAAAGTTCCAGTACTAATACTTGAATATTCAAAAAATAAACATACAATTAAAGCACTGCATTTATCAAACTAATTTTAACTTGTCTTCATCAGTTTCCATTGCAACTTCTTCAACAGCACTATCTTGCTTTTTGTCTTCACATGTTTCCATTAGTTCAGTCTTTGATTCAATTAATTCAGACGTTTCCTGAATTACTGCTTTTTTGTTTTCAACCCGTCCAATCTGATTAATACTGCTGTTGCCTTCTTTTGAATCATTTGTTTCCATTGTTTCACCATTAAATACACTTGATACCTCCTCTTGATCCTTATCTTTATTCCTAATGTCATCATTCATTTCAGAATTTTCATTAATGACTTCTTTTTTGTCTTCATCACCTTCTTCATTTTTTTCAACAGCACTATCTTGCTTTTTGTCTTCACCTGTTTCCATTAGTTCGGTCTTTGATTCAATCAATTCAGACGGTTCCTGAATTACTTCTGTTATGTTTTTACTTCCTCCAACCTGATCACCACTAGTTCCTTCTGCTGAATCATTTGCTTCTATTGTTTCATCATTAAGTACAGTCGATATCTCCTTTTTGTTGTTATCTTTATTCTCAACATCTTCAGAAACTTCATCTGAAGTACTTTCCAAATCTAAACTACTTAGTTCCGTCCCATCTGTTTTTGTCATGTTAGCTTCCCTTTTGCCATTATCTTCACTCATATTTTTGCCCTCACTCATATCTTTGACATCATCTTTTCTCTGACTTTCACCCGTACCTTCAATTTCCCCTTCATTCTGGCCTTCACCTTCGCTCTGCTTCCAGTACCTAGATTCTTGACTTTCATCATCTTCATTATCAGATTCTGACAATTCATGTTCCTTCCTCTTTGTCTTCTTTCCTTTTCCTTCGATATCATCTTCATCTTCCTTATCTGAGTCTATTACCCCAGCTTCAACATTTTCGGCATCTGAGTTTATCATATCAATTGCATATTCTAAAGTTCCATCCTCAGACATTTCATTTTCTTTATCTTTGGCTTTTTTCACTTCTTTTTTTTTTAATTTTGGCTTGCTCTCTTCTGCTGCTTCTGGAGATGGAGATCTAGTTCTCTGCTTCTTATCGCTGTTATCTGACTCGCTCAATTCCTTGTAATATTCAAGTACATCTTCTCTCTCTTGATCAGTTCTCAGTACACCGATCCAGAATTTGAGGCAGCTCTCCAGAACATTTTCAAGAGTATCCTCTACCAGACCTTCATACAGGATGAACTTGACAAATGACGCCTTTAGATGCTCAAAGCCCAATTCTCCGAGAGACTTCAGAATCCTGGTTATACGCAAGTAGTTGTGAAAAGACCTAAAACAGAAATATCCATGATAAATTTACAAACACTACCATCATGCATTTTTGTTACTACATGTCTTTAATCAAGTGATATTTCATAGTGTTCCGGTTGTTATTGTTTGGGGCTCTTGTTTCAGCCGAAAGTTTTTTATATCTGACAGTGAAACAGACATTTTTACTGGTAATTAAACATTCCTTACTTTTCAAAATAAAAAGTTCATATGAGAAAAATGTTTTTGATGGCGCAGTTTCAATGCAAAATTCTGCTGTATGAAAAAAAAAAAAAATCTAATATTAAAAATTGTTTGAAATTGTTGGATCTTCGTAAATTAATAAGACACCCTGAAAGTTTTATAGCAAAATATGAAGGCTAACTGAAGTTATTTAAGGAATTTACATGGGAAAGCCCCATCAAAAAATCATTTGGGCTGTAAAATATTTATTTCCCAACCGATTTTCAAAACTAAGGTATCTTTATTTACCATTAAAAATACCAGTTGATATATAATTGATATACGTATTATTTATTATCTGTCAATGACTAATAACTTGGTCAATATGACATCATTTGATTAATTACTGCTTTATTAATTAACCAAACATTTAGGATAAAATCTATGTGTTCATGTGAATTAATAGCATGATCAATATGAAGATTTCGGTATGTGTTATACAAATTCCTAACTTGGCCAATAAAGGACAAACTGGGGAAAATAAAAGCTCAAATGGGTTGGCTGGTTGGTTAAATAGTGTTTTACGTTATTTACAGCATCTTTTTCGGCCACATATGTCAATTTTCTGGGTAGAACCAGTACTGTATACCTCCCACATCTTCCTGGGTAGAACCAGTACTGTATACCTCCCACATCTTCCTGGGTAGAACCAGTACTGTATACCACCTACATCTTCCTGTATACCTCCCACATCTTCCTGAGTAGAACCAGTACTGTATACCACCCACATCTTCCTGGGTAGAACCAGTACTGTATACCAACTACATCTTCCTCTATACCTCCCACATCTTCCTGGGTAGAACCAGTACTGTATACCAACTACATCTTCCTGTATACCTCCCACATCTGCCTGGGTAGAACCAGTACTGTATACCTCCCACATCTTCCTGGGTAGAACCAGTACTGTATACCTCCCACATCTTCCTGGGTAGAACCAGTACTGTATACCACCTACATCTTCCTGTATACCTCCCACATCTTCCTGTGTAGAACCAGTACTGTATACCTCCCACATCTTTCTGGGTAGAACCAGTACTGTATACCTCCCACATCTTCCTGGGTAGAACCAGTACTGTATACCACCCACATCTTTCTGGGTAGAACCAGTACTGTATACCTCCCACATCTTCCTGGGTAGAACCAGTAAAGAATACCTCCCGCAACCATAAGAATCAACACGTTCAGGTCCTGTCGGGGTTTCATATGACCAAGAGCCAAAATCTTCATACTATATTAATAATAACACGGTTAACCCATTATACGTGATACAGCATGTCACCATAATATTGCCAAGAACTTACAGTACTCTGGAACATGCGCTATTATTATATATCATAAAATATAAGCATTTTTCATTGGTCTAGAAGCAGTCACATGGGATTAAATAGTTTTGACCATTCTCATTGGAAATATGCCAACCGTTCAATAGCTCATCATGTGACCGTGCAATAGTACATCTTTGTCATTGACACGCTTTTTAAAAAAAAAATAGCACAGCATCACGTGACAGTGCAATAGTCGATCTGTGTCAGTGACGAGCTTGTTTAAATGAACAAAGGAAGCAGATACATTGTTTACACGGCTCACACTCCAAATTTTAATTTTATAGTAACAAATCAAAACTGTTATATTTTATGATATATAATAAAACAACTATTTGATGCCTTAGGAGTCGATGGATTAGAACTATTTATCAGAGGGAGTGACTACTGGCCCTTGAAGGATACTATTGCACTCGACATTCCGCCTCGTGCAACAGTACCCTTCTCGGGTCAGTAGTCACTCCCTCTGATAAATAGTTCTAATCCATCGACTTCTAAGGAATAAAATAGTTGTATACAATTGGACATTGTAAATTAACCCCACTATACAGCTTCAATACAAATCACGTTATTGATGCAGCAGACGACAGTGGTCTCATTTTGGCGGGAAACTAGAGAAACCAGTAAAACACCATATCAGGGATGCCATTAGGGCGCCACTGACCACCCCTTAACTGCGGAATCATGCAATTTAAGGTCTTTCTATTAAAGGTAATTTCATGGAAACACATGCATTTGTGGAATTTGTGCTGTTTTTTTAAAGTATGAGATTTTGTTAAACATACATATTCTACTGCATATTAACTATCCGTCATGCCATCAAAACCACAACATGTTTATTTTCAAGCTTAATGGAGAAGATACAGACTTTGTTTCCAGTATTTATGGATCACATTAATCCATTTTGCATTAAATCATCCAATGTCCCCTCGCATAAATTTAAATAACCAATTTGGAACTTACTCTCCGATAAAAAGTTTTACAATCATGGTTTTAATCTTATAATGACTGTGCTAAAATAAACCATTTGGCCCATTCATGCTACCAGTTTTATGCTAAATGCAGCATTCATATATTTTAGAGTACACCAGTTTACACTGGAGGTATTGAATATATTTACTTGGCATAGTTTGCAAAATGGAATCAATTGATTGGAATGTGTAACTCCCAATACATTACCAACTGTTTCAGTTTACATTTTAATAACCATATTCTGCCTTTAAAATCAGTCAAATGTAATTTATCACAAACCTGTTAAGATGTTGGAATCTATCTCGCCAGTTGTCTGCTCGCACTATCTTTCCATTCTTCTCATTTTCCAGTTTCATACCATAGAAGTCTAACATCATCTTGTATGAGTTCAGGACACGCTTCATTGCTTTTTTATCTGCTGTTAATTTCTATAAAGTAAAACATTCTAACGTTAATAGTGACATCATTAAATGACAAAGGCTATTCATGTCAATCAACTACCCAAATCTGTTTTCCCTCACTCCCCTCAGGGCTTTTCTTTATAGCCAGTAGGTAGGTGATTTACCCCACAACTTTGGTTTAGCTGATAGGCTATTTATAGCAGTCCCGAATACAACAACAAGAAGAAGAACTATGCATTACCTGCCTACTTTTAAAACCTTCCCTTGCTCAAAAACAAAGGAAAATATCTGTCCCCTGGGTAAATTCAGATGGAATAGCCATAACTTTAAAGTTTCTAAACTGCAAAACCCCATTATTTCAGATTTAGACCATGTGTTGGGACATTTTAAAAGCATACCATTATGAACATACAACAAAAGTATCTGTAGTTGAATATAATGTGTAAAATGATCTTGTTCAGTTGGTAACTCACAATTCCATTCAAAAAGTAAAGAAGATAACAAAAATGTTCTTGTTTAATAGCTGATTTGACTTACACACAATTTAAAAGATCATGTAAAATAAGCATTATTTGGGAGTTTACGGCTTAAAAAGTTTGTTCTTTTGTTTCAATGATGTTTTACGTAATTTTTAGCACATTTTAACCCATATATGACGTTCCAATTCTTTTCTGGTAGAGGCAGACCACCCCATTTGTCCTTTATCCGTAAGAATTGACACTTTTCCACTTACAAGTTCAGCTCTCAGTGGGATCTGAACCCACAGCGTTGAGAGGCGAGAAGGTTTACAACACAGTCGTTAACCCCTCGACCACGGAAGTGACAGTAAAATCTGCGACTCCATAGATGACATCAGGGTTATGTCTTTTTAAGTGGATGGTGTACCAAGTTTGATCCACACAAACAAATGTGACAAAACAATTTTTAAGTTGTGCCTACCTATAATGAAGTACACAAATGGCCTCATTGGTTGTTGCTATACATACCACATACAAAGTACTCCTGGGGAATCTGTACGCAGAGAGCACAGGATAGTGTATCAAAATCATATCGCTTTTAGTATGGTGATCCCGTCTACTTTGTAGCACATACAGTAACAAAATTGCAGATAGTTTCTATGTGCTTTAGTTTAAGAAGTTGAACTATTTTTGTCACATGTATATTGATATGACTTTCACATCACCCAAACACCTTTGGTAATTGTTTTTCACAAATTTGATACTTTGATGATTTTATACATAATTTCTACAAATTATGACAATAAAATGGAATAACTAGATACAAACAACACAATTTACGAACTGAAAAGATAAAAATGATTATCGGGTATTACTTCAATAATTCCACGTGTGCTTTTTGTGTTTGAAATTGTCGGAGTTTCATACTATGCCACTCAAAATAAACAAAAGTCAAGGTTTGACTATTCCTAATATCATTGTTAATAGGTTAACGGTTCCTAATATCTTTGTTAATAGGTTAACGGTTCCTAATATCATTGTTAATAGGTTAACGGTTCCTAATATCATTGTTAATAGGTTTACTATTCCTAATATCATTGTTAATAGGTTTACTATTCCTAATATCATTGTTAATAGGTTAACGGTTCCTAATATCATTGTTAATAGGTTAACGGTTCCTAATATCATTGTTAATAGGTTAACGGTTCCTAATATCATTGTTAATAGGTTAACGGTTCCTTATATCATTGTTAATAGGTTAACGATTCCTAATATCATTGTTAATAGGTTTACTATTCCTAATATCATTGTTAATAGGTTAACGGTTCCTAATATCATTGTTAATAGGTTAACGGTTCCTAATATCATTGTTAATAGGCTTACTATTCCTAATATCATTGTTAATAGGTTTACTATTCCTAATATCATTGTTAATATGTTAACGGTTCCTAATATCATTGTTAATAGGTTAACGGTTCCTAATATCATTGTTAATAGGTTAACGGTTCCTAATATCATTGTTAATAGGCTTACTATTCCTAATATCATTGTTAATAGGTTTACTATTCCTAATATCATTGTTAATAGGTTAACGGTTCCTAATATCATTGTTAATAGGTTATAAACGGTTCCTAATCAATCACTAATTTGATTTAAAATAAGTCTTCTGTGGTCAAGTTGCAAGTGATATGGCAAAGCTGACACAAGGAATGTCTAAAAATAGATAATTAATCCTACTAAGCCACTGTAAAAATGCATGCAGGGTACACTGATGAATAATTTTTTAATTTAAATTTTTAAATTTAAGTTTAAATTTAAATTTTCAACACATTTTTAAATTGACAATGCTATACAAAGTTTGTATTACAAACCTTTATTTCATGGAGCTGCAGCTCTTGTGCATACCAGTTCATACCGGTGTCTCGGATGGGAAACAGCCTGCAAATAGTAAGGGTGCAATAATTGTATAGAATTTCAAGTGTAAAATTTATCGTTTTTAGAGAAAACTTAAAAAGAAGTATATAAGAACCCAAGGACAATATTTGTTGAAGGACTTGGGTTGATCTGGATGTGAGATGTGGATTATACTTTGTGGTGTGGAAGTGTAATACGGCTATAATATGGTTTTCGAACTTGACCGAGATATTATGCCCACAAACATTATTTCCAAGTTTCATAATGATTGGATATTTATTTGTTCGAGAGCGGACATTGCAAAACTTATCGGACGGACGGACAAAGCCACGACATAATATGTCCCGTTTTACGACGGGTATATAAAAAGTAATGAGAGACCTACCACTGTATGTATCCATGGTGACGCTCCAAAAGTCTGTAATCACCCCACCAATTCACGTGTATTTTGTCTATGAGATCGCCTAAATTAAATATAAAATATTTATTATATTAAACAAAACAAAATATCTTGTACCGTATGTTACGACTCAGACTGTGAAACTAAAGGTAACACTGTATATATAATACTTTCATAAATGTTAATCACTTAAGAAATTTATTTTGTTAAAAACGACACAGAAAGAGAATAATTTTTTAAGTGAACATTTTGTCACTGACCATTGCCTCCAAAGCCATACCCATGTCATTGTAGCTAGTTATGGTATATGCAGGGGTCTGGAAATATTTTGAAAATCAACTTGCCCTGCCCAAAATGTCACTTGCCCCAATTTCAAAAGTCACTTGCCCCAAAATTAAGCTATGTCAACATGCCTTTTTTTTTTGGAAAAATATTATGTATGAAATGAAATGAGGTGTTGCGTTCCGTTATCCATCATACATGTATTAGGTTATATTGGGACAGTAACATGAGAAGAGGTTTGGATGAGTTTCCCATATGTTCTGAAACAGACCTCTTTCATACACTAACTGACTTAGTTGCATTTGTTTTAATAAGAATATTAAATCTTCACTCTGTACCAGATGGTTTTATAGTTATGGCATGTGCTTATACAAAAGAATGTTGAATCTTCACTCTGTACCAGATCGTTTTATAGTTATGGCATGTGCACTCTGTGCCAGATCATTGTATAGATATGGCATGTGCTTATACAAAAGGATATTGAATCTTCACTCTGTACCAGCTTGATTGTTTTTCACAAAATTGGGAAGAGGCACAGACTTGTCCATTTTGGAGAAAAAACATGCCTATTTCTCATTTTGGGAAAGATGTAAGATTTCATCAATTTAAAGTAAATGTGACAATAATACGCTAGTTACTTATATTTTCATCCATTGTGTATTGTAACTACTTACTTCTCACTCTGAACTGACTTAACAGACAAAAACACATTGCAGAATTAATGCCTTTTCTCAAATTCTGATAGACTGCTGCTTTCTGATTGGGAAAATTTTCTGCCACAGTTGGGAAAAAAACAGTCAAGTTTTCAATTGGAAATAGGCATTTAACAGACCTGTGTTACATAAGGTAAAAAAGCCCTGACCAGATTGTTTTATAGTTATGACGTGCTTCTATAGGAATTAGATATATTTTCTCTATTGTTGCCATATTTACCATCAGGTTTAGATGGGATCTCGTTCATGTAGAACCTGTAGTTGTCATCCAGTGATTCATGGTCCTTCTTGCCCTAGTCAAACAAAATGCAAATCAACTGATAATTACACTTATACCCCATCCTCAACAATAAACTGGTTACTGGCTGTCATTCATATTCACGTATAAATGTAAAATAAGTGCACTTTCTCACACACAGCAGTAAGGCAGAAATTGTATGCAACTTATTTCATTGGCTTTAATAGAAAGTATGTCAAACAATAAGGCCAAAAAAAAAAGGTTTGTTTCTGGTCTTCCGATCGACCCTATTTTTAAGGCCCCGACCTAAACTTTTTAGGGCACATTTATTTAAAAAAAATCAGTTTTTAAGGCATGTTGTGGAACACTCATATTATGTAATAAAAAAAATTATGTTCAAAAAAACATGATTTGATGTTCTTGATTTGAATTAAGTATAGTAAGGATAAATTCTAAAAAAAAAAGGGAAAAGGCCAGAAACAACCTTCTTTTTTTTTTGGCCTAAGTAGACACAAAATCATATCTCATTATTATAAAATAGTAGTGTTACTGAAGTCATTAATAGTGGAGTAATGATGCATCGATTTATTCATATATCGTGATTGTCACTGTCCAGATAGCAATGCATCGATGCCAAACTATCGAAACAATCGCCGATAGTATGATGAACTATCAATGGTTTGCGAAAGTCATTAAAACAGTCCTGGTGATCTTATAATTCAGTATCTAACTGCATCCGTACAGCACCTACAACACAAACTAGAAAGGTGTTCCATGGAACACTCGTGTCACCTGCCGTGTGCTTCCTGCCGTGTGCTTATTTCAGCAAGTGCAATCAAACTATAAAGTTTGAAGACAGCGGGTGCAATCCTTCATGAATTATGGAGCAGTGACATGTTTTTAAAGTGTTAAAGTTTATAAAAAGGAGAATAAATCTGCATTGAATAATTGATAAAAAAAACTGTACAAAGTTGCATGATCATAGGTCAATATTTTGCCAAGTTATGAGGTAGGTTAGGTTGCCCGTTAACGTTTTATGGAAAGGGGCATAACTCTGCCAAAGTTAGTCCGAGTTGTTGGTCATGAATAACAATACTCTGTGTGGTAAGATGAAAATGTGTGCGATGTTTCATGAACATAGGTCAAATACTTCTTAAGTTATGACCAGTAATGAGCTTGGTTAGGTTGCAGGCTAAAGTTTTATGAAAAGGGGCATAACTGCCAAAATGAGTCAGAACGATTGCACATGTGTAACAACATTCCTTTGGTTAAGATGAAGATGTATGTGAAGTTTCATGAACATAGGTCAAATACCTTTCCAGTTATGGCTAAGGTAAGGTTAGAGGTTAAGGAGTGACAGACGACGACGGACAAAGTGATCCCTAAATGTCTACCATGCCACCTAGGCGACACAAGAAAGCAAGTGCTGGGGTGCACTTTGATAGTCAAAGTAAACACAATGCAGTTAATACTATGTTATACAGGACTGTTTTGGAATATATCTAAACAGTTTAAAGGGACACTGTCCCTAACTTTTAGCTTATAAAACACTCAATAATTATGTTCGCAAACATTATACACTAAACATTATTCAATATTTACTAAGTAAAAGCAAGATTGTTTAACGGAATTCAATCGCGGTACAAAAAAAAAGCAAATCCACTTCGTGGCTTTGAACTCGCAGCCCAAACTCGCAGTAAAAATAAGTGTGCGTGAGCGTAAAGTTGTCGGAACTCGCTCCTGACTGAGCTAAGCGGGCTATACATATTACGCAATACATACTATGGTGATAATCTAGTGCGCTATGGAAGTCACGTGAACGCATAAAAGGTAAATATTGTGGGTCCCACTTTATTTACATTTAATAATTAAAACTTTTTTTTTTCTAACTCACGAATATATTCCTACATACTTCTTAGGGTCTATCCTCATGTTTTCATGTATACATTGCAATGAATAAAAGTCAGACAGTTATTTGGTTATGCTCAATATCTGCTTACTTACGGACAGTGTACCTTTAACTAGAAATTAAATGGTTTTTCATGATACTATCTCACTATCGCAATAGTATCACGATAGTTTTTTAACAGGGGCGGATCTAAAAGTTATGAAAATTCATACATAAAAAGTGTTCTTTTTCTTTAATTTTTTTGGGTTGTCAACACAGTTTTTTTGTTTAATTCTAGTATCATCGATGCCATACTGAACTATTGAGAACAATCGCCGATAGTATGATGAACTATCATTGGTTTGCGATAGTCATTAAAACAGACTGGTGATCTTATAATTCAGTATCTCACTGCATCATGGGCAAATCATTAAAAAACAAGAGGCCCAAGAGGGCCTGTGAACGCTCTACTGGCTGTTATACCATTGATGAATCGAGTCGTACTACATGGTGTCTAGAGTGTACACAAGGTTTTTCAAGTATTTGACCTAGTGACCTAGTTTTTGACCCCATGGGACCCATTTTCGAACATGACCAAAATATAATTAAGACAACATTTCGACAAAGTTTCATCAAGATCGGGTCAGAAATATGGCCTCTAGAGTGTACACAAGGTTTTTCAAGTATTTGACCTAGTGACCTAGTTTTTGACCCTGTGTGACCCATTTTCGAACTTTAGCAAGCTATAATTGAGACAAATATTCTGACAAAATTGCATCAAGATCACGTAAAATATGGCCTCTAGAGAGTACACACGTTTTTTCCAAAGTTTGACCTAGTGACCTAGTTTTTAACACCATGTGACCCATTTTTGAACTTGACCAAGATATAATTAAGACAAACATTTTGACAAAGTTTCATCAAGATTGGGTCAGAAATACGGCTTCTAGAGTGTACACAAGGTTTTTCAAGTATTTGACCTAGTGACCTAGTTTTTAACCCCATGTGACCCATTTTCAAACTTGACCAAGATATAATTAAGACAAACATTCTGACAAAGTTGCGTCAAGCTCCGGTCAAAAATATGGCCTCTAGAGTGTACACAAGGTTTTTCCAATATTTGACCTAGTGACCTAGTTTTTAACTTCATGTGACCCATTTCCGAACTTGATCAAGATATAATTAAGATAAACAATTTGAGAAAGTTTCATCAAGATTGGGTAACAAATATGACCTCTAGAGTGTACACAAGTTTTTTCAAGTATTTGACCTAGTGACCTAGTTTTTGACCCCACATGACCCATTTTTGAACTTGACCGAGATTTCATTGAGACAAACATTCTGACAAAGTTTCATCAGGATCGGGTCAAAAATATGGCCTCTAGAGTGTACACACGGTTTTTCCAAAGTTTGACCTAGTGACCTAGTTTTTAACACAATGTGACCCATTTTTGAACTTGACCAAGATATAATTAAGACAAACATTTTGACAAAGTTTCATCAAGATTGGGTCAGAAATACGGCTTCTAGAGTGTACACAAGGTTTTTCAAGTATTTGACCTAGTTTTTAACCCCATGTGACCCATTTTCAAACTTGACCAAGATATAATTAAGACAAACATTCTGACAAAGTTGCATCAAGCTCGGGTCAAAAATATGGCCTCTAGAGTGTACACAAGGTTTTTCCAGTATTTGACCTAGTGACCTAGTTTTTGACCCCACATGACCCATTTTCGAACTTGACCGAGATTTCATTGAGACAAACATTCTGACAAAGTTTCATGATGATTGCATCAGAAATGTGGCCTCTAGAGTGTACACAAGCAAAAGTTAACGGACGGACGCACGGACAACGGACAACACACCATCTCATAAGCTCTGCTGGCCCTTGGCCAGTAGAGCTAAAAATTGGTATTTGGTTTGTCAACACAGTTTTCTTGTTTAAGTTGCCCCCACTCCCCGTCCCCACCACCATCCCAGCAACCCCGCCCCACCTACCAAAATAAACTCTGGCAAAAAAACTCAAATACTGTATTCGCCCCTGTATTGCAATAGTCAAATTAATGGTGATAGTCACCCCTAGTCACTGACTTACAGGGTAGCAGTTTCTGTACTCCTCCGTGTCCCTGAATGCACCTCGGCTCCAACTAAACATGCCTTTAATTATCTTCCTCTTGCTGTTTATAGAAGGGGTAGCTTCTTTCACTTTGAATGTCTCACTCGTTTTTTTGTTATCCTGCAAAATTTAAAAATAACAAAGTTAGCAACTACTTGATGTATGACGATAACAATAAATACTTAGTCCTACAAACATGACAAAGACGTCTAAGTTTCCCAAAATTCTCTCGTTTTCTTAGCTGGGGGGTCATAATTACCCATTAAAATGGAAAGACAAGCTTCACCACAAGTATGACTAGAACTATCACTGAAGGTGATGAATACCCCCGCTTTTTTGCTCTAGCCGATGAATTGAATTCAATTGAATGTTGTTTAACGGCTTATCAACACAGTATAGTTATTTAGAGCCATCTCAGAGAGAGGGGAAGGATACATAGGAATCCTGGAACCGTGCCTTACTCTTATTATCGAATAGATTCCTATGGTTCTTTAACGTACTCGGAGGATAGACCGACACACGGGACCGCCCGGTTTACGTCCCCATCCGACGGACGAGGCTAAGGGAAAGTGTCTTGCCTAAGAACACACCGACGAAACACAGTGGCACCACGGAAGATTGAACCCAAGGCCTTTGGTTACAAATCTGCCGCACTACCGACTGCGCCACGCCAGCCCTCCTCTAGCCGATGAAGGGCAAAATCAAGAATAATAAATGTCTAAAATATCTGTTAATTTTTTAATGTGAAAGAAATTCTAATTAAAACAAAGGTTCATAATTCTGTAAAAAAAAATTGCAGAATCAAAAAAAACATTAATGCAGAGACACATCATATCGTCACGTGCAAACTGTAATATGTTGGGTGTAATAACAATCCATGAAAATGTTAAAATGCCTCGGAAAGCCACATGAAGTTCATTATGGAGTGAAAAACTCTAAGTCAAATAAAGGGCCATGATTCTGTAATAAATAAGGCATCAACAATTTGTGATGTAGAAGGACATATGGTAATCAGTTGTTACATGTACAGGAAAGTTTTGAACAATCAATTCCAAAATGTTTGAGAAAAAATTTGTTAACAGGAGTATACAATATTAGAGTTGAAAATCTAAGTCAAACAATGGGCCATAATTCTGTAATAAATTAGGAAATCAATGATGGGTGAATGTAGAGGGTTAGGTCCCTAAGGTCATCAGTTGTTATGTGTACATGAAGTTTGGGAACAATCAATTCGAAAATGTTTGAGAAAAATGTATTAACAGGTCATTATACAATATTAAAGTGAAAAATTCTAAGTCAAACAAAGGGCCATAATTCTAAAACAAGAGCTGTCAAAGGAACGTAATCAAAAAGGTTAACGTAACGCATATTTTGGAGAAAGTAAGTCACAGTGACCTAGTTTTCAGGGCTTGGTGAGAGGAAGGTGCTGTTAAAGTTTGATGAAGATCGGACATGGTAATGCTGAGATATATAGAAAACACAAAATATGGACGCCCACCGGCCGCCCGGTTTACGCCAATCTATAAGCCGATTTTTTTCCTAAAAAAACCCCGCTAACAATAGTATATTTTCAGTGTATACTATTTGAATGTTGGAAATTGTAATCAATATTTTCTGGAGCTTTTTTTCGAGGTCTTCAGTGTACATATGCACTTAGACATGTTAGAAACACATTGAATCACACACATAAAATGAACAAAGAATAGCGTCTACAATGCTACTGGTTTATCGATAAAAATAACACTATTGATCAACTGACTGGGTTAGCCCAGGGTTAAAGTGTGGTGACTGACAATCAGAGAGTCACAGGTTTGAAACTCGCATACAATATAATATTTTCAGTGAATGTGTGCACATTTTTAAAGTTGCTTTGTCGATCGTAGGTAAAGAAATGAAGAAGGTTTGCTATAAAACTGCCTTATATACTGGTTTCTTTTGTTTTGTATGGTGTTTTACGTCATTTTCAACACATGTAAGGTCGATTTTTTGTGGTGGAGGCAGACCACCCACTCACTAGTGTACACCCCCCGCCATCCGTATATATACTGGTTTCAGCCTTGTTTTAGTTGCTTAAATTTGGTAGTAAACCAAGTGTTTAACCGCACCCATTGGCTTTAGGTACACGCCCACTGGCCTTACATACAGCTATAGCAGCTTTTAAGCAGGAATTAGAAAGGGCATTTAGCAACCAGGACAATCTGTAACTAAAATCAAAATACAATCATTATTTTAAAGTCAATTTGTCAATCGCTAATCAAATGAAAACTTAACTTCAGAACGTACTTAGCCAAATACCCACCTAAAAATGCTAATTTCTAGCCCAGCTCAAGTATCTTGCCCTTGTCTGAAATCTTGTTTGGTATTTGGACACTCAGCCTTGCCCAACTCATGAATTCACTTGACAATATCTGGTTATCACGTCAGGGATTTTTCTGCATTTTTGGAAGAGGGGCCAGGGGCCTTTTGAATTGGGAAAAATGCGTGTGAAATCTACAAATTGGGAAAAAGAATAATCTACGATATAACATAGTAAGTCACTAAAAATGTTTGGAATAGTTTCAAAATCAAGCTCTTATACAAGCTACAACAAATACATTGTCAAACAGGGCAATATTTAATACATTTTGCTTTTTTGGGGAAAATTTGAGGATATTTTGGATTCGGCCCCAAATTGGGCATAGAAAAATCCCTGCACATACAGTTTTTTTGTGTCATGTCAGAGTTGGGAGGTGCAAACCATAAGAGCTATCACTTTCACAGGTAACTGGAAATGTTATTTCAAGAGTGGGTGGCACATCACCACAATCATTTTATTCTACTGATGATTTAGAAAGTTGTGTTAGTGATATAAACTGTCAAAATATTGACATTTAAATGTGCTTACTTTTGAATTTATAATGAAGCCTTGACACAGAAAGTAGGTAGTACAGGCTTCAGGGAATGAGTTATGTCTTCAAAAATCTTCTCTGAAATACAGTGCATTGGGTACAGTAAAGGATCACTATGGTTAAAAGAGTAAATTTTAAAGGAAACTTTCGAGACAGTTTCATACTAGATTTTGCTCTCTCAGCAATATGCTAACCAAAATTATTATGAACTATGCCTTATACTTGTGTTAGTTAACTGTTGAAAATCTGCCATTTTGCCTCCTTATGGAATCAATGTCCCTAACAGTTTAACTCCAAATCATGGATCTTTTGATGATTAGGCCTGAGCATTTTACACCAAAGTGTTTTGTTTTTTTTCATTTAAAAAACTCACAACCTTCAGCATGTTCAGGCAGTAACGGATCACTTTTCTTGATAGGTGCTACACTAAGTGAGTAATTACTCAAGGAAATATGTCCCGAATCTTTGCGCTTACATATAGCTGTATGGTTATAGGATAGGCCTGTCAAAACTTTTAAACACAAAATCTTGAGATTTTTAAAATTTAAGATTTAGAATGTGCGAAGAACATTTTAAATGAAAATTTGGAGCATGCGGCTTGATTTTCACACTATTTTTAAATTATTTATGCCATTACTACAAGTTGATGCATTGTTTGATAGTTATAGAAAATAATAAATTACCATAGTAATTTTATTAGAGAGACTTGGTTTAGTTTCTACCACAACTGTTTTTTTATCATATGAAAGTGCACTTACTTTTCTACACAGATGCGTGCTAAATGCAAATACAAAGTCAACTCTTATACAAATTATAGTGGTACTATATGGTACCACACACAAGGAGTTGCTAGTTCCTCACACTTGCTATTTCAGTTAACACGGTTAGACACTAACTTTTTATGACTACTAGCCTACAGGGCTAGTGCCTTCTTATTTTTACTAGCCCTTCCTAAAACCAACTAGTCCTCTTTTTACTCTTTTGCAGCAAAATAAGAAGATACCAAAATATCATGCCTTGGTAAATATAAGGCCTTGGCTTTGGAGCTATAGACATCTGACCAGCTTGGGTTCGCTCCCTGGCGAAGGCATGTCTGAGGGGAAACTTCATAATCCATCTCATCTATAGCTGAGGTTGCATTTCCTATATGACTGTACTGCTTGTAAATATTGCAAGACTACAGCTTTGTGACTAGGTCATAGTCAATCCATTTATAGGCCACGGCCATTATACCCTTATTTGCAGCGGCCTGTATAAGGCCCTTTCCCCACCCAAATTTCTTTTAAAGTCATGCAGACTTACCTTGGAAATTTCATTCTCCGTTTATGGAATTTTTCCCCCAATTAAAGGCAAAATACCCCTTCCCCAACTTACACGATGGCTAAAATACACGGATGTGTTTATTTGAATCATGTTGTTTTTTGCTGACGACGCTTTTCCTATGCTGTTTTTCATTTGTTTTGATGGAGACAGTTCCGTATTTAAATATCGCCACTTTTTTGTTTACAATGTGACGGTCACACTCATCATGTCAATAAAATGCTTAGAAATTAATTTAGTGATAGAAATGCTAGCGACTCTACGAAAACTATGTGGGGACATGTATAAAACACGGGTTATTTTTCAGCATTTTTGCGCCATCAAAGGAAAAATGGCCAATCAGTGTTCAGTAATCTGACACACCTACACATTCGCAGGTGCTTGTCTTGGTCTATATATAGCGTACCCTACATTACATTACGATATTGAAGAGTTTGAATAGCAAAAAAAATAAAATGATTTGGCAATTTTCGACATCAGGATCATATAAGATATTTAAAATTGACATTTAAATAATAAAAACAACTAGCCCGTCGGGCTTGTCAACTGTGAGTTTTTACTAGTCCTTCTCGAAAGTGACTAACCTCAGCCTTAGTGTCGAACCCTGGTTAGGTGGACCAATTAAAGAAATCACAGATATTGCTGCATTATGCACATTGTTATGCCACTGAAGGAACTTAAATTATATAAATGTCCTCACTAAGGTGTTAATTGTATATAGTGCATTACACGGACGACCCCCACTGATTCGACACTTGTATATTTTCCTCTGACTACGGAGCGTAACAAGACCAGTTTGGGAAATAGGTGATAAACTGTAAAAGTATAGCTGTTAAATCAAGAAACATTATGTGTTGATGGAAAATCCGGAGACTGTACACTTAAATCCGGAGATCCAGAGAGCGCTGAAAAATCCGGAGATTTGGCAGGCCTGATATGATCCATCTTCAAATATGGAAAGTTTCAAAAAACAAAAACAAATGCATACGAGCTGAATAAATGAAATGAAAACATAAACTGATCTGCCAGTGTATTAGACAGAAATTCAAGAACTGGGTGTGCAAATATGCAAACAGGTTGTGCAACATAATTGGCTAACACGTGTTACGCGCCAATTTGCGACAAGTGGGTGTCTCTGGGGTAATTTATTTTCGCAGATAAAGGTGAAAAAGGTGCATTTTAGATCATCTTTATTCTAAATATGTATATAAAACATAACACTATTGAGAAAGAAAGAGTTTGGAAGTGGTTGTTTAGAAAAAAAAAAAAAAAAATCAATCCACCCACCCTCTCCTCCAAATATTGACCGCGATTTTTCAAAAACGGCCGTGCAAAAGATGGCTGCATGGTTGGTTGGATAATACACTGTGATCCGCTACTACCGCAAGCACTATAGTAGAATTTTGTTTTACTCATACTATACCAACTTTAAGAAATTGCTGTCATAGATCTATTGTAGGTACTCGTCAGAGGCCAGTTTCCGTCCAAGCCCAGTTTCCGTCGTTCTCATTTAAAAAACATTTTTACACTGCAAATTACTTACGCGATGTCACTTATTGTCAGACGTTTATAACTGAAGATTGGAAACAGGAAAAACAACCAAAAAGTAAATAAGGGGTACAAAAACGAAAGGGATTTCTCCGAAAAATGTATTTACTTCCTTATGTGGCGTTGGGGATGCGCGCGCATACTGCCGCATAATAAACTATTAAAAAAATAACACCGTAATGACGTCATAATTTTATCACTCTTCAATGGACGCAGTTAAATAGACCGTGATTATTTAGGTTCACCAAAGAGCAGCAACTCGTACAACCAGTATCTGTTTGATTTACATAGAGTTACCCATCATTACAGTGTAAAAAGTGTTTTACATTGACGATTCCAGGCGCATTGTTATAACGATCGAGGTGACTGATGGAACAATGCAAACATACCATTTTTACAATGAAATTGTTGAATAGACTTGCAAACAAGTTTCTAATTCATAAAAGTTTACTGTATCTTGACCTAGTTGAATCTATCACTCGATAAAATACATGACGGAAACTGGGCTTGTAAATAAAATGATTTCTCAGTTTTAGTCTATTTATAAACAGGTCACGTGCCACTTCGATAATTTATATAAAACAAAATTCTTTGGTATCAAATTTCCAGGAAGAGGTAACCTAATAGAAAATAGAGCAAAAATTGTCAGGATACATAGATTTGTCTGAAAAATTAGTTTATGTTTACATAAGTGACGGAAAGTGGCCCCCGACGAGTACAGAATATATATTAAACCATAAAAGATACAATTCTTCCAGATAACCTAAGGCAGGATGCAGGTGACATCATTCTTAAATTAATGGTAGTTTCGTTTTCAATCACTGATAGTTTCGTTTTCACAAACATATTTACATAGCCTACTACCTACACAATTAAGGATTCAATACTTTCGTTTCATCATCAATCATTATATAATTGGTATCAATGTTATAAATGATATGGCTTTAAATAGTTCTTAATGAATAAACTAATAAAGTTCCATATAAATTATTCGATTATTTATATAAAAAAAAAAAAAACTAGCACTGCTGTAATCTACATAGAATTTGTTTCATAATCATACCTTTTTGGATAAGAACTCTCCCATGACACTCTGGCGCAGCTTTCGTTCAATTCCTTTCACTTTATTGGGCGTTGACATACTAGGTAAAAGCCTTGTATTGCAACAGAAAGCAAAAATCGTTGTCGACCACCATTTCACAACGAAAAAAGGCGGAAGTAAACAAAGTAAGACTGGTTCGCGGCGGTGGCTACTAGAAGTCGGGACGATTTTAAAAATACTTAAAATATAGGGGTCATAATATAGACAAATTTTAGGCGGTCCCGGAAAGTAAATCATTAATTACAAAGTCATTTTTTAACATAATTACATAAAAAATACTTATTTATGTACGCTAGACCATTCTACATTAATATATACTAATTTAAATTACAGAAGCACGGTAGTTTATGGAAAAAATATCATGAGTAAGACTGGTCCATATTTGATAATCACTTTTTCGCGTGTGTTAACAAACTGGTCTCCTGTTGGACTCTGCTCCTTTAATTATCGGAATAACAGCAGACGGTACCAGCTAATTAGCACGTGAGTAGCCCAACTGGCCCAGTCTAGTTATGTGTACGTAACGACTCAAACGGATTAGTAACCTAAATTGCGGAGTAATCAGTATTATAATTGGTTGAATGGTGTTTTACGTCACTCAACGTCTCACACAACAATTAATTTTCCATAGGGTCCCATTGTAATGATCTTGTTCGCGGCATAGAGATAAACAAAATTT
Organism: Cyrtodaria siliqua; assembly: GCA_037043455.1. Taxonomy (NCBI): domain Eukaryota; kingdom Metazoa; phylum Mollusca; class Bivalvia; order Adapedonta; family Hiatellidae; genus Cyrtodaria; species Cyrtodaria siliqua. The sequence goes on from JAWPHD010003999.1 coordinate 139,684, forward strand.
ACAACATGTAGTTATGCTTCAATTTTTCATTGATCCAATCACAGACTTAATAACAAATTGTACTGTGATCCAATATTTGCAATTTAAAACACAATTAACAAATATTTACCAGGTTGACTTTCTTTTTTTTAAATTTCATGTGTATCAAAATTTAGAATAACAATGTGACTAAAATACAACGGTTATTAGACCCATGGTGTGTAAAATGAAGCAGAATTAGCTAGAAGTCTTATATCAACATGACATGTTCTGTGATCTCTTCCTAACAGTCTGTAGAGTTAGAACCTGGTACTAGGTTAAATCAATGTATGCAATGGAAAGGCTTGTATAAAGCAGAAAAGAGGAACTATGATTTTATCTACCTCCTTCATCTGTAGGGCACGAGTAGCCAATGGAGATAATAGTGCTGTGAGTCCTGAAAGCACATGTTAGGCTATATATGACGGTCAATTTGTTTTCGTAGTGGAGGCAGACCACCCACTTTTTGCTGGGACGAACCACGGATATATATGCATAAGTATTTAGGTCTATTGTAGAATCCACAAGAAATTGCATCTTTTGATTATAAACGTCCGTTATTATAATTATTAATCGATCTAAATAATTATCATAACAGAAGGTAATAATCAAAATATGTCATTGCATCTTTTGATTGCATCTTTTGATTATTAATTTTAATTGCATCTTTTGATAATTACCTTTTGTAATTAATATGATATAAAACCTTAAAGCGAACGCAGCCATTTACTTATTACCATTGTTGACACAGACCTAATAACAAATTAATTAATTATTAATATATCTGTGGTTAGATCTAGCAGATATAATAAAAAGAAGAAAATACGGAATAAACTCAAAGAAAGCTAAACATGAATAAAGTATTGTCTAAAATGACTAATGTTCAAACCTTCCTAACTGGGAATGGTTTAATATAATGTTTGTAGAATTTGTAACCCGACCCATTTTTCATTATAATATTTCTATCGTATATATGTTGATATTACTCTGTATGTAACATACTAATATTAGCGTAAATATGCGTCGATCCATTTATAATTATTTACAATTAGGGTCGTTTTTAACAGCTAAAGCTTCGTCGGGGTGATATTGACAGGAGGGCCTATAACAACAGCGAGTGATTTGAACCCTACTGAAAACATGGGCAATAAAATATGTTTAAATCAAAATATGTTTAAATCAAAACTTCCAGCGTGCATTATTTTATGTATATTTGGTGGAAAGATGGAACAATCATAAACAATTTAATAAACACAACGGAAATCATCTTAAGCTTTATTTATCTTGATCTTGTGGTGTTCTTGATCTCCTTAATCTTTAGGTAAATCCTGTCCAGGGGCAGTGAGGTTTTGTTTTACATTAATTTTTATATTACCTCCCACCATCCATAAAAATCGACACGTTCTCCCTTACAGTTCGAGCTCTCAGTGGGATTCGAACCCGCACAGCGAGAGACGAGAAGGTTTCATAGACAGCGTCGTTAAATCCCGGCCACGGAAGCACCTCGAGTATTATACTGATACAATGTATTTATAACTGTATATACGCCAAACTAATGGCGGGAGATGTACAGTACTGGTTCTACCCAGGAAAAGTGGATGTTCTGCCTCCACCACAAAAACAATTGACCATCATATACAAACTTACTTAATATGTTGAAAATGGCATACAAACAAACAAAATATAGGCCCTGCTGTGCGAAAATGGGTATTTTATTGCTCTGGGGTCAGATAATTACATGAATGAATCATAAGATTCTCAATAAACAGAGGAAACTCGGGTCAGTCCTAGAACTGTAACATGTATTTTTCTCACAAAATTGGGAAGAGGCACAGGCTTGTCCATTTTGGGAAAGAAAAACAGGCTTTAATTTTTTCTCATTTTTGGGGAAGATGTAGGATTTCATATGACAAAACTATGCTTTATTTATATTTTTATTCATTATGTATTATAATTACTGACTTCACAGAACTGACCCTTTTAAACCTATACTTTTAATCAGCACATATACATTATTATATGACCTGAACACCTTGGTAGAGTTTGAATAAACGGTTTTGTAGCGTAATTTTGTTGTTATTTGGAGGGTTAGTTTCTTTAAAACAATGTTGTGCCCAGAGTTTGTTAAGCCTACGAGGAATTTAAGTATATATTACTGTCAGGGAGTATGTTCCAAGATTCCAAGACTCTGTAAGCAACTGATTTCCTCTCAGTATTAATGCTGGCTCATTTCTTGAACAGTTTCTTGGAGTTTCCCCAGGTATATTGGGTACTTGTATGAACAGTTTGTTTTTGTCTATTATATCGATATCGTTTAGGATTTTGTAAACCTGAATCACGTCAGCACGCTCAATTCTATATTCAAGGGTTGGTAACTCAAGTATAATGAGTATGATATGGTATGGAAAGTTGCTGAGGTTACCCACCATCCTAGTTGCCCTTTTATAGACGTTTTCCATAGTTGTTAAATCCTAAAAAGTATGGTGCCCAAACAACTGTAGCATACTCAAGGTGGGGTCTAACTAGGGATTTGTATACACATAGGAACATTTCGTTGTCCATATATGTGATGGTATGAAAATTAGGCCAATATTTTTATTTGCATTTGAGACCTTTTCACTTAATTAATAAGTGATTGAACATTTTTAGTTTGGAGTCAAACATTACACCTGACACACGTACTTTGGTCAATAACATTATGACATTAAAATACCTGATATGTATCTGATCAGGGACAATCTATATGTGTATTCTTAATTCCATGTCTATATGTTATAATATAAAATAAACACAAGACATCCATGGGACACGAATGCCTCCACTGCAAACCATCCGCAATACTGTGAAAGGATACAAACACACAATACATATTTAAATGTATTTGAAATACATATTTACATGTATTTGAGGAAAGGTGCCGTAACTTCAGTAATTAAAGGTAGATTTGAGGCCGAAAAAAATATGCAGATCTTGGTATCATAGGTAAGCAAGCTGTAAAGTTTCGAAACAATTGGTTGAAAACTGTGGGATGTGATGAACCTTGACCTTTGAGGCACTGACATGATTCTTGCACGCGACACACCTTCTCAGTGTGATGAACATTTGTGTGAAGTTTGAAGCAACTCCCTTAAACAGTTTCCAAGTTATGGCTGAGACAGGAATTTGTTTACAATGTTTTGACCTTGACCTCCAACTGGGATCTTGACACACCTACTTATTGGGATAAACATTTGTTTCAGTAGTTTCCAAGTAATGACTGAAACATGATTTTCTTTTCACGATGTTTTGACATTTGACTCCAAGTGTGTATTATTATGTGTCTTCATATTAATGAATTATAATAATGTAATTCCTACGATTGGAATGTTTGACATTTGATAAGTTCATGTAAACATTGCAAAGTCTAGCTGTCTATGTTTTTGTTTTCAATATCCAAATTGCTGATGTATTTTTTGTTTCAAGCCAAGACGAGTTTCAGCGCAAAATGGATGAATGCCTGGACGGTCTTGAAGGCTGCGCGGTCATATGTGATGACATATGTGTGTTCGGACGTACGGTTCAAGAACACGACCAGAACCTTAGGAACGTGTTAGAACGATGCCAACAGCAGGGCATCCGTTTAAACCGCGATAAGCTCGAAGTCGGTATGTTGGAATTAAGTTATTTCGGACATATTCTCTCGTCGGATGGGTTAAAGCCTGACCCTAAAAAGGTATCTGCGATCAGAGACATGAAACCGCCGAAAGATAGGGCAGAGTTACAACGCATATTAGGCATGGTTGTATATCTCGCGCGTTTCGTGCCGAACTTATCTGAAATAACTAGCCCGCTACGCCAGTTATTGAACAAAGAAGTATTATTTCACTGGGAGGAACCTCAGAAGGAGGCATTCCAGAAAGTCAAAGACCTGTTGACACAATGTCCTGGTCCAGTACTGGCCTTTTACGACCCCGACAAACCATTAATCATGCAATGTGACAGCTCGAAATATGGGTTAGGTGTAGGTCTATTGCAAGAAAATAGAGCAATCGCGTACGCTAGTAAGTCATTGACCCCTACTGAAGTAAATTACGCGCAAATAGAAAAAGAGCTTTTCGCAATCGTGTTCGGGTGTAAACGTTTTCACCAATACATTTACGGACGCCGTGTTTTGGTTCAAACTGACCACCTACCGCTGCTGGCAGTTATGAAAAAGACAATGCACAGTGCACCCGCGAGATTACAGCGAATGTTATTACAACTTCAAGGCTATGACATAGTTCTTGAACACAAGCCCGGTACAGAAATACCGCAAGCCGATACTCTGTCAAGACATTTCTTGCCAGACACGTACCCAGAACTATCTGAGGCTACCAACCATCACGTCAATTTCGTAATGAAAGAAATACCTGTCAGTGATAGAAAAATGCAAGAAATAAGGTCACACACAAAGCAAGACCCCGAGTTACAAATGCTCAAAGACGTCATTCAAAATGGATGGCCCGAAAAACGTCAACAATGCCCTGAACAGTTAAGTCACTACTGGAATTATCGCGATGAATTATCGGTTATTAACGATATTATCGTCAAAGGTCAGCGATTAATCATTCCGAAAGCTCTGAGGTCAAATATGCTAGATATTTTACATTCTGTTTACTTCGGTATAGATAAGGTGACAAATAGAGCACGTTTGACAATGTTCTGGCCCGGAATCACGTCAGATATCGAAAGAGTAGTACAACAATGCGAAATGTGTCTCGAACACCGATGTTCGAATCCCAAAGAACCTCTGATCTCACATGAAGTACCAGAGTACCCCTGGCAAAACGTTGCCACTGACGTATTCACTCTTGATGGTGACGATTACCTGTTAATCGTTGACTATTACTCGCACTATTTCGAAGTTGAGAAACTGTCAAGCACGAAAACTAGTTCGGTTATAAAGAAAATGAGAAATTGGTTTTCGCGACACGGGATTCCAATGAAACTTGTCTCTGATAATGCATCATACTATACAAGTTCCGAGTCTCAAAACTTCACAAAAGAATGGGACATTAATCATGTCACTATTTCATCGTACATGAGTAATTCAAATGGTATGGCCGAAAAGTATGTAGGAATCGTGAAACGCATTCTTAAAAAGTCAAAGCAAGCCGGAACCGATCCTCTAATTGCAATATTAGAGTACCGCGCGACTCCCCTAAACATAGGTTACTCCCCCTCACAGCTGCTTATGGGCAGAAATATTCGATCATTTCTACCTATGAATGTAGAAAAATTGTGCCCAAAAGCTGAAACTCCCCAAAATGTAAGATCCGCCCTTGCTTCGAAGCAAAGTAAACAGAAGGAAAATTATGACAAAACTGCCGCTCCCCTAAAGCCCTTGAAACTAGGAGAAACTATTAGGTATAAACAAGGAACATGGAAACCATGTATAGTTACGGATCAGAAAGCCCCCAGATCATACCAAATCCGTACACCAGATGGTGCCCAGTATATTAGAAACAGACGTCATCTTATGAAGACAAATGAACAAATATTTTCCCCAGAACCCGATTTCACAGAGAACGAGGTTTTACTACCGTCAGCAATAAATGAAACCCAAATACCAAATACCCCATCCAAAATCCCCCTGTTAGACAAATCCCCACTGGAAACCTCACCACAGATCTCTCTCTCTACTCAGGAAAATGCCAATCAAAATGCAGCAAAATCAGACATATATACGACTAGGTCTGGCCGTCAAATTAAACCGAATCCAAAATACATCAGCAATTTGGATATTGAAAACAAAAACATAGACAGCTAGACTTTGAAATGTTTACATGAACTTATCAAATGTCAAACTTATCAATGTCGGAATTTTTACTGCCGTTGAAAATTAACTTCAACACATCAACATGTGCTGTATAAGATTTGTGAACAATTTATCTTTTAAACTGACAGCTAATTTGAAAGGATGGAATTGACGAAACAAATTGATTTGGACACAGTACATTAGCTCACAGGAAACTATTTGAACTCAAGTTAATTGAGAATTAATGAGAACTATTTTATCATACCAGATTGTTTTGTACCTTGTGTGAATTTTCAGTACATTTATTGAATGGAATTTAATTAATATTGCAAATTAATTCTTATAGTTATAATGACTTTTAAAGTGTTTAAAATAAAAACATTATTTTAAATGTTGCAGAGGGAAGATGTTTCAAGATGTATAACTACTATCTATAAATACTACATTTTACTATACACTGTTATTGCCCTTGATCACATGCCGTATGAAATCATGGATATAAATACTATGTATGTAGGTCTATGATGAAATTGAGAGAAAAACTCAATAAATTATCACATTTTCCTATTGTAGCATGGTCACTGAAATTCCCTTTGTATTTGCACAGCTGTAAATCGTTTAACTGAAAATAACACCATTCAGAATAAATGATGTACTCTAACTACCAGTTATTGGAAGTTAGAGCATGGCAGACAGCTAAAATGGACATGCTACAACACAAACATAGATTGGTCTCATCTCGTTGGTCGATTTTAAACACCTCGATGGGCTACGCCCATCTCGATATTTAAATCAACCAACGAGATGAGAATATTCTATTATATTTTGGGTATGGTACGGCTTTTATCCCCAACCTTTATAGTTCTCCCATGGAGCTCTTCAATCTCGGAAAACAGTTTCAGTCCAAATTTCAAGAAAATGGCGGACGAATCGGAAGAAAGTTTGTATTTTTCCACGATTTCGTTTATTAATACTGTACTGACAGTACTCAGGCTGCTGTAGTGTTTTAAGCTTTTGATGTCGTATCACTTTGTTTATTTCTTATCGTTTATTGTTTTTCTTGCTGATGACCAGATAATGTTTGGCCAAGTTGTAGGAATAAAAAAAGTTGGATGGTTTATAGATTATTTGACACTTTTACTGAAGTCTTGAACTTGAATTAAAGGTGTAACACGCCCATTGATTGTTGCATTGGGTTGTGTGTTAATTAAAATTTAAATGCCATGTTGTCATTCATATATATGCCCAAGTTAAAAAAGAATAACCTTAATTCTCATTACAAATGACACATGCTGCCAAAAAATCCACAGAAAAATGGGGGTAATGTATCTTCTAAGAAAGAACTTGTCTCATCTATACATCTACATCTATTGTATACATTGATCTGTCAAAATTAGAACCATCATTCAATTGAAAACAACTTTGCATCGCGGTTATTTATAATATGAACACAAGATAAAATAATAGATAAGAGAAGCAAGTACAGGATGAACTAGAATAAAGAAAATAATAGACGTAAATATTGCTATAAGGTAAATACATACAAGAATAAATGAGTATACAGGGCTCCGGAAATATGGTTGCCCGACGCCCCGGGCAAGTGGAAATTTGGGTGCGGGCAGGTGTCCTTCGCAAATCTGGTTGTCCGACACTTGCCCGACTGGACGTTTCCGTTTTAGACAAAAAATCAAACGAAAACTCGGCTTATCATAAAGTGTGCCGATTACGAACCCATCGCTTTTGCCGCGAGCGGTAATTACGAAATCCCTCCCACTTTGACAGTTTGTCAAAACCTGATTGGCCGAGGAAAGTTTGAGGTGCCAATCAAAAATGTCCATGCGCCGATAGCATTTATACTATTCATCTCCCTATTTATACTGAAGTGTGTCCTCTACTAACATGATAAGACCATCCAAAAATTAATCCAATTATAATCAAATTAATCCAATTATAATCGATAAAACGTAACCATTGTAAAGTTTGTAGACTTCTGTTATGCATTATTTTACGCGCAACATAAATCATATGTTTAGCCGAACTTTCGAATTATGTTTGAAGAGTATAACCGCACCAAGATTTTATGCAACGCATATTGTGTATTGACGCTGAATGTTATCGGAAAGGTAATGAATACACACTGATCAGTCCGCCAAGTACTTATAGCTGTGTAAAAGGTGAAACGCGGGTCATTGGAAAATAGTAAACAAACAGCAATTTATAAACGATTACGGCAAGTACTATACACAAATAAAGTAGAAATTAATTACTGGCACTAATTAAGGAAGGTATGTGAATGCAGCGGGTGGCTTTATTGAAATTATTTTGACACATATTATTAAACAAACTTTGTTTGCGAGTTTGTATTTTGTTTGGCACATTTGGTAACACGATTATCACTTTATTTGTGGCCTGGCGTTGACGATTAAAGCTGAGTAGGCAGATGTTTTGTTTGCAGTTACTATAAAGGGAAACTTTTGAAAACACATTCACGAATGTTGATGTAAAATTGATGATGTAATCAAAGGCGGTTTGGAAATGTGTGTAAAGGGGTCATTGTTTCTTTTGATATTCATGAGTTATGGTAATTTTTAATTTTCAATTTTCAATTCAATTATTTTATTCAGCATAAACATCATCATGGTAATTCATAGGAATCGGACGTATTGTAAACATAGTACAGTATCCCCATATGTAGGTCCCCGCATGTATATAAACATATATTTTAATATACTAGTAGTGGATAGTCAATGTGGTTTATTACATGCATTTACAATATGTCCGATTCCTGTGGTAATTACATGATGCAGTATTTAATAAATGATCCTTCATTATTTCAACAATCAAAAAAAGTTACAAATTAACCATGTCTCTATTACGTTCCTTGTAAGGACAAAACCTAAACGTGTCTAAAATCACTGAGGAAAATACACCTGGTGATCTTAGAAATGTTGATTTGTGTGATTCTGGTGGTCAGTCTGACAGTGAACTTGGATTTAAGGATAGTAGTGATGGTGTTGATTTGTGTTCTCCCAGCCAATCTGAAAATGGATCTATTTCTCGTGATTCTCCAGTGAAATCCAGCCCTAAACGTAATCTACTACCCACCATGGATACGTCGGTGGCGCGCAGCGTCTAGAAAAGTTTGGTACGTTGACAAAGGCTTGATTTTGGGGCAAGTGACTTTTGAATTTGGGACAAGTGACATTTTGGACAGGGCAAGTGGATTTTGAACAGGGCAAGTGGATTTTGGCAAGTGGATTTTCAAATATTTCAGAGCCCTGGTATAGGTAATAAAGAAAGAGGTACAGATAAGATGCCCAATCCTACATAGAATCATCTGATATGAACCAATTCAGCTTCCATGGCGGTGACCAGGACAAGTGTGTCCCCGCAGACACAGCATCACACATCACTTGACTCATAGTAGGTTTAGTTGAGATACTGGTTTAAGGGCTGATAGCGGAAAGCTCCCTCTTGAAGTGTACCAAGGAGGGGGCCTCATCTGCAGCAGCTGGGATAGTTCTCGGGAAGTAACTAAACTTGAATGTGTCCGTTTCTGCAGAAAAGTGTTGGAATTTCCTGGAATGTAGTGCTCTTGTACGTGTTATAAACGGAGTGAGGTACTCTGAGCAGCGGATGTCTATTAAGTCGTTGACCACTTTGTAGAGGAGTGTTAGTTGGAGCTTGGAACGTCTGTTTTCAAGTTTCTGCCACTGCAGGTGATCCAACATAGAAGTTACACTACTGGTATTTCTGTAGCGGTTGGTAACGTACCTCGCCGCTCGTCTTTGTACCATTTCTAGTTTATGGATCTGGTCTGCATGGTGTGGGTTCCAGACTGTCGCACAATACTCCACACGTGGTCTCACCTGACTGATATATGCATTTGTCTTGGTGTCCTCTTTCGGTGATCTTAGGTTCTTCCTCAGGAACCCTAGCATAGAATTTGCCTTTTTGCTGACTCTCGATGTGATTTTTGAAAGAAAGAGTTGATTGGAGGTCTACGCCTAGGTACTTGGTTGTGTCAGACGCTAGTAGAGTGTGCCCTTTTAATCGGTAGTTGTGGATTTTAGGGTTCTTGGACCTTGTGGCACGGAGAATACTACATTTCTGTGGGTGGAACTCCATGTCCCATTTCTGTTCCCAATCTGCTAGCGTCAGAAGGTCTTGTTGGAGAACTCAGCAATCATCTTCTTTCCTTATCTGTCTGTATACAATGGCACAGGGCCCTCACGCTACTTTGGGGGAAGGGGCCCGCAGCCCTCAGAATGGGGAATTTTTGTAACTGGGGGGAATTTTTTACAACAAATAAAAAACTCTGTTTGATTAACACGTTTCACTTTATTAACATACATTCGTCAACCATCTGGTTCTTTTTCTGATAAAAAAAACTCCACTTAATAACCATCAATGGCATGTTTTCATCGGAGATCCACATTAAAAGTCAACCCTTCTCTTCTTTTTATCCCGAAAAAAACCTATTTCCCTGTCCAGTTGGGCATCTGGTTGAGTCAGTGCCCGATAATAGTTAAAACGTCCTGTGCACGATAAACAGTCTAAAACCAGTCTAATAATAATCAAAACGTCTTTTTCAAACCGGTAAACACGACATCGTGAGCATATCGTCTTGAAAATCAGATTTATTTTTTTTTTTGATTTTTTTTTTACGAATTTCTGAGGGGGAAAAATATCAATTTTTGGGGGAAAAAAAGATACTTTTCAGGTGGGGGACTGCCGCCGAAGGACTGCCGCCGAATAACGGCGGCAGAAATGACCAAACGAGCAGTCTTGTTTTAGAGGTTAACTTGTCTGGGAGGTCATTTATAAAGAGGAGGAACAGGACGGCCGAGTACGGTACCCTGAGGGACTCCGCTTAGCACTGCTGCACTGTCTGATGTAGAGCCCTCTACATGAATGAATGCTCCCTTTAAAAACATAAACACTGAGATGCCAAAATATATATATTGTATTCATACACTCATTTCCATATAAGCAAACAAAAATTAAACACTCACAATTTTAACATGACAATGCTTGAAAAATGTAACAAATAGATCAACAATGTGATATAAACCAAAAATAGCACTTTAAATTAGTGAAAATGAGTTTTTTGACAAAAAAAATAAGAAGTATTTATTGACCGCCATTCCAGGCTGACACTTCCTGTGTTGCAATGGGTGTGCTACACCTAAACCATGAAGTGCGGCTGGTACGGGACTCGAAGTTTCAACCAACTAAGCTGACCGGGCAACTGGGTACCCAATATCACCACACTCCTCCTCTGAGCTTTTTAAGAGCTGACCCAGATTATTTCTGTCTTTCAGACACATGGTGCCACCAAAATTGTAATTGTTACGGAAATATGAAAGGTCAAGGAATTGCAATAAAGCACCCAAAAATATTCTTCTCACAGAACTTCTAATATTCACCTGGTGAAGATCTTTGTGTAAGAAATTGAATTATAATAGTTGATTTTTCTCTTCTTTTCTAGGTTCATCTGCAAAAGTCCTCCTCGGAATGAAAGAAGGTAAACTTGGACAGTATTTCCACTGTTTACTTTGAATAATATTTATTCAAGAAATGTAGCTTACAGTACGTCATATAACTGTTTTCACATGAACAGGATTTGAAAACAAGCGTTCGCTGTCAGCTAATATAAATTCATCTCTAGTTATTCTCCACTCACTGATTAGGAAAGCTCATTCATTACAAAAACAAAATGATAAAAATGAAAGTCAATATCTATGTTCACATTATTAAATTTAATAAATAATTATATGGGAAGCCAACAATTTTTATTCAAGCTTTAGGGCGAAAGCATGCATTGCTCATGTGAATTTCGAAACATGCTCATGTGAAATTCAAACCAAATGGAAAAAATAAATCATGTTTTACTTAATCATGCTTATGAAAATTGAAACAATGAAAGCAAATATTATTCTTTACCAAGGCTGTACAAATCCGATTTATTTAGTCCAAACCAAAAGTTGGGCGTGGCACACTTCTCAAACTAATCCTTTAATTGCACTCGCTTATACAATTAGCATCCACAGCGGTGATCAGCGATGACCACGGGCAATTTTATCAATCAAGCATGCCGTTAAAATAAGCAGTTTTAACATATTGAGAAATCAAAATAATTCAGGACTTGTGTCCATTTTTTGGGACTAGTGAGTACTGACCATTTTTGGGGACTAGTCACTTTTCACAGGGTGACTAGTCCCAGACTTGTGGCTAAAAAAATATTTGTACAGCCCTGTTCACTTACTCTATTCCTTTACCTACAGATTTATTATCATGCTGGGTTATTCTCCATTTCAGGATACAGCTCTCCAAACAAGAGGGGTCACGTAAGAAAATCCTAATATTTTGTCTATACGTTTTGTAATCTCTAACATACATTAATAAGTTATAACACCTGCCATTGTATTTGCAAGGGGAAATCCTTTTTTTTCCAGTTCAAATACCAGTTTATTTTCTCCCAAAATATTCTGGGAACCATTATTGCAAAAGTTGAAAAATCATACTTAATGTAAAATTGTCTGTCATGGTCATCTTTTGGTATTTAAATCACTTATCGTACATGTATATTGGGTTTTTGTAAGAAAACAATGTGTTATGCAATGGCCAAGTACCCATTTTAAAATAAGTCAACAAATACCAGTTCAGTAGAGTCTCTCAGGTGACCTAGGAGGGGACAGATCTGTAAAATTGCAATTTATATAATTTGCAAGCCTGAGATGAATAATTGGTCCATACATTCCTGCATTATGTTTTAGGCCTAAAAAAACAAGAGGTCAATGACCTTGAAGCTCTACTGATTGATTTTGATTTCAGGAAGTAGTGACTACAAACTTGATTTTTGAAAATCTATTTTTAGCCGTGGCGGCCATCTTGACTATCCGGCCGACCTGAAATTTTGCTAGGATCAATTAGACATCAAGAGCAACATTTCTGTGAAGTTTCATGAAAATCCGTCAAGTACTTTCAGAGGAGTAGTCGCTACAAGTATTCATTTTATAACTCTATGTAAACAAAGATGGCCACTGGCAGCCATGTTTAATGTCGAATCAAAATAATGTTCGACTCGGATAACCATCATGTCATGCTGATCATTTAAGAAAAAGTCCCATATCAATATCACTTATAGTTTTCAAGAAGTAGTCGCTACAAACTTATTTTTTAAAAATCTATTTTTAACTGTGGCAGCCATCTTGAATTTCTGGCCGATCTGAAATTTTGCTAGGATCAATTAGACATTAAGAGCAACATTCCTGTAAAGTTTCATGAAAATCCGCCAAGTAGTTTCAGAGGAGTAGTCGCTACAAGTTTTTACTATATAACTCTATGTAAACAAAGATGGCCGCTGGCAGCCACGTTTAACGTCGAATCAAAACGATTTTTGATAAGGACCAACATCATGTCATGCTGATCATTTTAGAAAAAGTCCCATATCAATATCACTTATAGTTTTCAAGAAGTAGTCGCTACAAACTTGTATTTTGAAAATTTATTTTTAGCTGTGGCGGCCATCTTGAATTTCCGGCCGACCTGAAATTTTGCTAGGATCATTTAGACATCAAGAGCAACATTCCTGTGAAGTTTCATGAAAATCCGTCAAGTAGTTTCAGAGGAGTAGTCGCTACAAGTTTTCATTATATAACTCTATGTAAACAAAGATGGCCGCTGGCAGCCATGTTTAACGTCAAATCAAGACGATTTTCGACAAGGACCAACATCAAGTCATGCTGATCATTTTAGAAAACGTCCCATATCAATATCACTTATAGTTTTCAAGAAGTAGTCGCTACAACTTGAATTTAAAAAATCTATTTTTAGCTTTGGTGGCCATCTTGGATTTCACATCAACATGAATTTTTGCTAGGATCAACTAGACTTCATGGGCAACATTTCTGTAAAGTTTAATGAATATCCATCCAGTAGTTTCAGAGGAGTAGTCGCTACAAATAAAAGTTAACGGACGGACAGACGGACGACGGACGCCGCACCACGGCATAAGCTCTGCTGATCTCTGATCAGTAGAGCTAATAATTGTGTGGTTCGGGTCACTCGACCCTACCTACGAATACCCGCCGACCCTGACGTTTTTTTGGTCCAAAAAAAAATAAAAAAAATAAATAAATAACAATATTAAGTCACAGTAATTATAGTACATAATTCAGTGCATCTTCCCTGGCGTTTTTTTGGTCCATTTCGAAAAAGGAAAACAAATCCGACCTACCCTACCTACCAATTTTGAACATGTTTTTGTTTTTAACATTTTATTTCTTTTCAATACAATAATGTACAACAGCTATAATTATGAAATTATATTCAACAATTAATTACAATATAATGTATTGAAAAGAAAACGTTTAGTTTTAATAAAAATATATAGGGAGAAAAAGGTTGATGATAGAAAGATAGTAAAAAAGAAGAGTATAGTATGAGTATAGTAAGAGGTATATCTATGGAAAGTGATCGTTACTAATTAACCTTCTATCTCTATTTTATCTCTCAAATGTCAACAAAGTTCCATTTGGCATTGTGTTGTTCAAGTTTGTTCTTAGAAAATGCAATAATTTCCTCAATATCTTTCCTATAATGCAAATATCTCATAAAGCAATCAATATCAGGGATGGTTTTATAATACTTGTTTCTGTATAGAAAGTATTTTGAAATAATAATAATAAAGTTCAAAATACTAGCGTTTCTGTTGTTTTTACATATTAAACCAAATGATACAGTCTTTAAATCAAAAGTAATTTGAAACCCTTTGCTTTGTAGAATTTGTTGTAATTGTGACCAAAATATCTGGCTTATATGACATTCCCAAAAGAGATGTGTAATCGTTTCCACATGCATGTTGCAAAAGTCACAAAGACTTGAATTCACTAGCTTGCATTTGTGTAGTAGTTTATTGGAAGGTAAAATTCGAGTAAGATATTTATACTGAAATGCTCTTAATTTCGTATCTATAGTACATCGAAAAGGTATTAAATAAATTTGTTTCCACTCTAAATTTTCAAATATTTCTTCCCATTTACTCTGGGGTTTTTTAATTCTTTTTTGACATTTGTTTTCTATTAGTAATTTATATATTAATCCATTAACCTTATTTCCTTCAAGAACTTTGTTTATTAAAGATTGATGTATGTTTTCCATGTTGTTTATTGCTTCTGTCTTGAGTTTTTCTTTCCAGTCAGGTGGTATACTTGTAATAAGTGAATGGTATTTTAAAAAATCTACTTCGCTAATATCATAAATTTGTTTGAATTCAGGAAATGTGAAAAATCTTTTATTTGTATAATCGTATAACTGTTCAATATATTTTATCCCTCGATTTTCCCATGTTTTTAAATATGTTGGTTTGCCATTGATTTTAATTGCTGAATTGTTCCATATTATCTCTTTGGAAATGTTGTCTGTAGTCTGCCTAAAATTCACATATGCCCAACTTTCTATTATTTCTGTAAGAAACGTTCCCCTTATTTTTAAACGTTTTACATCTGTATTATTTAAATTACCTTCAAAAAGCAGTTTTCCTCCTAATTTATTTATTTCATTTACATATAGTTCTTTCCAATGTCCTTTATTACTATCATCTAAAATTCTCTTAATCCAACTGCATTTTAAAGAATTAAGATAAAACTCTATATTAATCATTTTAAGCCCTCCATTTTCATAATCTTGTATAATGGTTTCTCTATTTATCTTATCTGGTTTATCGTCCCAAAGAAAACTGAAAGTAGCTTGAGTTATTTTTTTCATGGTATCTTTTTGTGGGTTTTCAAGAACTGATAGTGGATATATGAGTTTAGGTAGAGCAAACGTTTTTATGACTGTGATTTTTCCCAATAGTGATAAATTGTACTTTCGCCAACTATTAAGACACGTATAAAAATCTTTTATTTTTGGGTCTAGGTTATATTCATGCATTTTCCCTTTATTATTTGTAAAAACCATCCCTAAAGTAGTTGCTTTGTCTGATGTCCATGTGAACTTTTTACTCTTACAAAATTCGATATTACTTTTAGCTAAAGACCCTGCGCGTAGAACAGTTGACTTTTTTGTATTAAGTTTTAAACCTGAAATTCCTCGAAAGTCTTCTATAACGTTAATTAAATTTTCAAAAGATCTACGTGACCCGTCTGTGATAAAAGTAGCGTCATCAGCAAATAATGTCTGTTTAAGTTCTTGGTTTGTAATTCTTATACCATTAATAGTTTCATCTTGGGCGACTGCAATAGACAATATTTCAATAGCTATAATAAATAAAATTGGAGATAATGGGCATCCTTGTCTTACCCCCTGTTGTACTGTAAATCCTTCTGACATGTGACCATTATTTGAAACACAACTTTGTATATTATTATAGAATAATCTTATCCAGCCTACTAGAGATTCTCCGAAGTTAAAATACTCTAAGCACTTAAAAATAAAATCATGATTTAAACTATCGAATGCTTTTTCAAAATCTGCAAAAAATAAAATGCCTGCATTATCATTATCGTTTAAAAATTCTAGTACATCAAAAAGCATTATAATATTTTCTCCGATATACCTACCTTGTATGAACCCTGTTTGAGCTGAACTTATAATAGACGGAATAACATTTTTAATACGATTTGCTATTGACTTTGTTGCAATTTTATAATCTATATTTAGTAACGTTATCGGTCGCCAATTTTCTAACTTGGTTAATTCTTTATCCTTTTTCGGTAGCAATGTAATAAGTCCTTGTCTTTGTAATGTAGTTAAACTTCCTGTGTCGTACGAGTGATTTATTGACTTTATGAAAAATGGTTTAATGTCGTTCCAAAATATTTTATAGAATTCGGTTGTAATTCCATCAGATCCTGGACTTTTGTTATTTTTCATTGCCTTAAGAGCTTGAGCACACTCATATTCGGTTAGTTTTCCTTCACAAATATGTTTCTGTTCTTCGTTAAGTTTTTCTACATTTGCATTTGGAAAAAAAATTCGCATCGATTCTATAGTTTCAATTCGTTTATATAACTTTTCGTAATAATCCTTGGTTTCTGTCAAAATATCCTTATAATCTGTTACTTCTGCATCATCTTTAATAAGTCTTGTAATTGTTTTCCTTTCTGCGTTTCCTTTTTCTAAATTTGAGAAATATTTCGTATTTTTTTCTGCCCCTTCTATGTATTGCGCCTTAGACCTTAAAATAATTCCATCTGTATGTTTTTCTATTATTTTCTTCAATTTTTGTTTTTCTACATTTAAAAGTTCTAATAATTCATTATTATTTATATCGTCTGCTAGCTTTTTTTCTATTTTATCGATTTCCGCAGTAACATTTTTCTCTTCTTTTAAATCTTTCTTCTTTTTAGTTGAACAATATTTTATAGTTTCGTTTCTAATCGATCCTTTCATTATTTCCCATAACGTGTTTGGGTTGCAGTCTTTATTTATTTCCGTTATTTCTTTAATGCCTTCCCGTATATTTTTTTGATAATCCTTGTTGAGAAGAACGCTGTTATTAAGTTTAAAATATCCAGGTCCCCTTGGGTGTTTTGACAAATTTATATTAAAATATACAACAGAGTGATCTGAGCGTAGTCTAGCGGAGATTTTACATTTCGAAACGTCATTGACAATATTTGTAGATATCAAAAAATAGTCAAGCCTACAAAATATAGGAGGCTTGTGGTTTGAATGCCAAGTATAGTGAGTGCTATCGTCGTTTAATATTCGCCATATATCATTCACGTCATAGTATGAAATAATATTATTAACCTTATCTCTAGTTTTTCGATTTCCCTCTTGATTACCGTTTTTTTTATCCTTTTCGATATCAATGACGGTATTAAAATCCCCCCCAACTATAAGCGTTTCCCCTTCATGTTCACTTATAAAACTCTCAATGTTTTCAAAGAATGTAACGTCATCACTATTTGGACCATACACATTTAAAAGTAAAACCTCCCTATTTTCAACATAAATTTTTAATGCATGAAGTCTGCCTTCAACAATTACCTGATGTTCTATAACTTTATATGAAAAATTAGAATTAAGAAGGATGCCCACACCTTTGCTATTTGTGCTATTGCCACTAAAATATGCGTCATGACCCCATTCGTTTTTCCATTTGTCGTAATGGTTCGGTGAACAATGTAATTCTTGTAAAAAACATATAGAGTTATTATTTTTCTTAAGCCATTCGAAAATTTGTCTTCGTTTCTTGGTTTCACCAAGACCTTTAACATTAAAGGTACATATTTTGATATTCATTTAAGATTAATAAAATTGAAGATATCTGTATGCTTCGAGAAAAAGAAACATAGTGTAAGGTATACATTGCGTCCGAACACCCTCCATAGAAAGCCTTTAGTGAGACGAGTACATAAGAGAAGAAGGAAATAGAATATGGGTTATGCATGAGTGACGTCAAAACAAGAATATGTCCAATTAACAAAAATATGAACATATTGATATGAACAAATCCCGTATAAAAGAATAAAAGGATATGGACTTTTGCCTTTTTCTTAAATATCTCAACATATTTACACTATACATATATTCAAGTCTAAACTCTATATACCCGCAATGCACATTGTGGAATTCATTTTCTAGTTTGAATTAAAACAACATTGTGCAGTAGAACCCAACATACAAAAGCATTAAACATTCAACCTAGAATCTGTTATATATAATTGTTATACGTGTTGTCAGTCATCTGTAAAAGTTCATTTCATCTAATAAATAACCTGTTATATGAAATCATTTCGAATATAACCGTTTGTCTTTTATATCAGTTCATTTTATTTTAATCAGCAGCCTATACTATGGGTTATCTGAGATTATTAGCCATTCAATCAAAAAGCCTATAATATACTATACTTTATACCTTTTTCAACAATCTACAATATACAATTATTATATATTGAACTATTTGGCATGCGTACATAAGTATAACCATTGCATATTAACGTGCAGTCCATTATATAAGGTAGCTTGTACATATATAGCACATACAATATAATATTTTTCAAAAGCCCATATTATAAGATTATTTCATATTTTACCCGGCAACTTATTATATAGGGTCATTATACTTATATGCAGCAATCTGTAATAGTTTAGTTAGAGTATATAGGTGTGCGAAGTTTATAACCTATAGCCCAGCTTGACAGGTCATCGGAAAACAAAAAAAAACAAACGTCATCTTCAAATTTGAGATATTGAACTCAACAACATCGTGCTATAGTCCCAACATACAAGAGAACTATACATTTAACTAAGCACCTGTAAACAATAATTGTTATAGGCTTTATCAATCATCTGTATAAAACTCATTTCATCTAATAAACAACCTTTTATATGAAATCATTAAAACATGTAACCATTTTTCCTGTACAGAAATTAATATTATTGTAATCAACAGCCTATTATATGAGATTATTATTCATTAAACCAAAAAGCCTATATATAGTATGTATACGATGCTTTATACATTATACACACTGCCGCCACTCTACAATATACGAGTATTACATATTTAAATCACCTGACATGCACACATCAAGAAGTATGGTACTTGCATATTAACATGCAGTCCAGTATATAAGGTAATTTGTATATTTAACCAGCCACATATAGTATAAGCAGGTATAAGCTTATTTAAAAGTCTATATTATAAGATCCTTGTATATTTTACCCGACAATTTATACTATAGGATCTATAATACTTGATCAGCATATAAGTATACGAAGCTTAAAACCTATAGCCCAGACTGGCCGGTAAATCCGCAAAATAGCGCAATCCAATTTGCTACCCATTGTCAGCTTTGCATTTACCGTTAAAGGGGAACAAAGTCATGTTTTCGAACCGGGCTATAGTATAAGATAACTATACATTTAACCAACAATTTATACTATAAAAGAGTGTACGTTTATGCTCTATAGCTTTTCACATCCATCATTCTGTACAATAAATAACAAGAATATCAGCATTTGTTATTTATCATAGAAGCATTACTATCAAGACTATTAACCCATTTTTCACAGAGCCTATTTCTACGAAAACGAAAATATAGGAACTGATCGGATGGGTTAGCGAAACACCTTTATCAACAGTGATCTAATGAAAATATATCCTTTGTTTCATAACCTTTTTCTACAAAACGAAAATAGAAAATATATGAAAAGGAGATACTTACATTTTTAAAAAGCGAGATTATAAACCGCCGTATTATTCACACAATCAACACATGTGCATACATTATGTTTTGCATATGTTTATCGGTTACGCTTTAGGGCAACTCAATGATATGCGTTTATTTGTATCATTAAGTCAGTATGAACATGTGTGCAATACAAATATATACGCGATATGTTAAAAAAAAAAAGACAATCGGATATGTATTCAAGTGAAACAAAACAACTAATTACAGTACATCAAGCTTGCAGCGTACCGTTAATACTAGTTTAGAAAGAATAACAATAACATTAAAACTGTATTCCGTTAAAAAAATAATAATACTGAATACCGTTTACCTCATCACCCTTTTATCTCTTCACATACTATGAAATCGACAGCCCCTGTCGTTTGCTATGTGTTTGCCGTAACATATATACCATACTAAACATACACATATATAGACACACACACGCACGCACGCACGCACGCACACACGAATTAAGAATTGCTTTCTGTTCCAGAAAAAAACGAGATCAATGTCTAAACCGTTTAGGATTTTGAAATATATTGTTAAATATCTCGGCTGTTTTCATATTGGCGTCAATTAATTGCTTGCTCCCCAATACAAAACAAAGAAAACTGAGTTATTCGATAATTGTCCACCTGTGCATGGTGGACACGTGCTCAGTATTAACTAGTATATAACAGTATATATATACATATAGAAAAATATGCTCTTTTGATCGTGATTTAGAGCAATACTGTTGTGTCCGTGATTTGATCCTGTGTAAGAGTTTTACACTGTCCCGAAAAGAAATGTTATTGTTTACTTTTTGGCTTGTCCGACCGATTTCACTGGCCAAGGTCTCTGTATCCATGCTTGGTATTCATGATACCTAACTTGATGTATTTGGTCATCGCTTTGTTTCATGAATATCTTACCTTAATGAGACCAACACTGTTGCACTTTTTTCGGGTCTTTAAGGCGTAGAGATGATAGTACCTCTTGGTTAATTCGCGTTAGATCTTCATTAATAAAGATGTTCGAACCTTTCAAATTTTTAGCGTTTTTTAAGGTATTAATTTTTGTTTGTCTGTGCACAAATTTCACTATGATTGGCCTGCACTTGTTTTTATCGTATTTTCCCATTCTATGCGAAATATCGATATGTTGTGGTGAAAGCCCAAGCTTCAATTTATTGTTTATAAGGCTCACGACATGGTGTGTTGTCTCTTCGGATGTTTCTCTCTCCTTATCGAATCCGATGCCCGTAACGCGCAAGTTGTTTCTGCGTCCATACTGTTCCAGGTCATTGATTTGTTCTTTCAGTTTATCATTTTCTCTTTGTAGTTCTTCCTTCATGTGTTTGTTTTTTGCCTGCTCCTCCTCCGTTTGTTTTTTGCTTTCTACAATGTCTTGTTTCAATTTCTCGTTCTCTATAGAGCTCTCATGTATTTCCCCTTCCAGAACCTCAACACGCTTAGTAACAGAACCAAGAAGTGTGTCTTTTATTTCTTCAATTGTTTCTTTAATTATATCTCTAAGGAATGTTTTGTCGTCCTTTGTTAGAATATTTGTAAGTTTACTGTTTATTTCATCTATTTTTTGTTCCAACGTCTTATCTCCACTTTTTTCCCCCATCGTTTTAACTTTCTTTTTCTGTGATTTCTTTTTACTGTTTTGTTTTGTTTTTGTTGTATCTTCTACGCTTAATTCGATACTAACTGATTTTTCCAAAGTTGAATCTAGAGTTGAATCTAGGTCACTAATGGTTGAGTTGCTTGAACACTTACGTTTACTTTCTCCACGAAGCTGTGTCGACATGACTGTTCGTGCGCATAATTTATGTTAACACTATTTTTATCTGCAGTATACTTTATACTTTGTTTAACCGCTCAGTGTTCACGAATAGTTTATACCACTGCTAAACATGCCCGCGGCACAAACCTGCTTTGAATAACATGGCGGCGCCCATATCACCTTGATATCGATTTTATTTCATTGTTCAGTTTTGAATTTGAATTTGTATAAAAACTGCTGAACAGCTTTTTTTCTACTTTTAAATTTCCGTAGACATGTACTTAATGTTCTGTTTTATATACAAATTGGAATGTTACCTTCTCTCATTAATCCAAAAACTCCAAAATTTATCCTATCGAATTTTCACCGCTTTTCACTCATACATAACCGGAAGTCACAACAATATTAAGTCACAGTAATTATAGTACATAATTCAGTGCATCTTCCCTGGCGTTTTTTTGGTCCATTTCGAAAAAGGAAAACAAATCCGACCTACCCTACCTACCAATTTTGAACATGTTACCCGAACCACACAATTTTTTTTTTAAGCCTTAGGAGAGTGTGTCATGTGACAGAGTTAGAGATGAATGATTGGTCAGCCAATGACAGCGTAGAGTTTTAGTAGGGCATGTGATGACAGTGTATGGTCAACTGTTAATAAATTTCAGTGTTTTAGTAGAACATGTCAGTTGACAGTGGAAGATCAGGGATTTTTTTTGGCTGTTTTTATAGCCGTTATTCGGTCATATTCCCAATGGCAAAACATATATTTTTTTCCCAATTTTGAGGAAAGAATTCCCAATTTAAAAAAAAAAAAAAAAAAAAAAAAAGTGTGCCAATCCAATGATTGGGGTTCAAAAGCTTAAATAAATGCTTCAGTTTATCTTGGTTTACAAAAACAGTATTAAAAGATATAATTATGAAAGGAATGCTTTACTTTATATGTTTCCAAATTTTATTAAAAATCGTGCTAAAATTCCCAATTTTATGAAAAATCGCGCTAAAATTCCCAATTCCAGGGGTATGGGTCATGTTCCCAAAATAATGAAAAAAAACCCTGAAGATACAAATGATTGGTAAAAAATGCCGACTGATTCATTCCCATTGTACTTTTTCATGTATCTGTCTCTCGTTCATTTTCAATTTTCACTACTATATGATAAAATGTTGATTTCAATTTTGTGTTTCAGCCTTCACGGATCAGGAAGAGGAATATGCGGTTCTTCAATGATGATGAGGATACCTCTTACTCCCCTGGAAGATCGCCCAAAAAACAGCCCAGAACTGTAAGCTGAATCTGATTTGTCCAGAAGGTTGCAAATATTTGGACATGGTCTCATGAAAAGCTTGTATATGCTCTGTTGTTGTTGTTAAGGACTATTCCATTAAAATATATATGGGACCCCAGGAAGGCACTTTTAAAATTGAACACCCATAGATGCAAAATTGTGTTCAAAGAACCAAATTTTGGAATATAAGAATCTTTCATGGAATTCTGGTGAAGATAGGGAATTCCAACATGAGGTATAACTGTTTTTATCGATTAAAACAGTTACTGAGGGTTGGAATTTTGATTCTTTTTCTTGCATATCATTTACATTCTGCGCATTGACGTCACCAACTACTTACGTTTTGCTTGTTTATTTACAAAATGCCGTCATGCAACTGTCATCAGCGCGCAGCTTGTATCTTCCCCCATGTGTAAGATCAGGCTTACCATCACCCATGTAAAACATGGATAACCTTATCCGGTATGCTAGAATATAGGGTTCACCCATCAATGTTTGTTAAATTGCCTTCCTGGGGTCCTGGGTATTTTAATGGAATAGCCCTAAGATGGTTTTGAAGTGGCAGACATTCCCACAAATGTTTGATTATACATATAAATTGTATAGACAGCCCAGAAATGAATGGGCCATTTCTAAGAAGTCATAGTTTTGAATTTACCTTATTTGCATAATTTATGCATATTTATGCACATTTTAAATTACTTGTTTGCATTTACCCGACCGGTCTCTTTTCCCATGATGCTAATCCAGCTGTCTTGCGGAACGTCACTGGATCTACTCACATGGGAGTCTTTTTCCCCAATGGGAGCTGGAAATTCGCCATATGACAGCTGTTGGTGCGACTAAAATCCAATTCAGTTAAATTCGCATACATGTGCAGTGAAAAACAGTCCTGGGCAAATAGTTTTCTAATGCATAGTTAACACCAGAATAGCTACATATGAACATGGGAATGATACCAAATTGCCAACAATAAAATTCTCATCAGGCCAAACAAAAAAATATGTGTGGTTCAGGTAACCCGACCGACCCTATTTTAAGGGGCCGACCCTAAATTTGTTTTTGCAAAAATTTAAAAAAAAATAAATTTAAAAACTAAATAAAAATAAAAATTGTTTATAATGCAAAAAAATCGAACTCAAGGTATAGTAATTAACATATTAAATTCATTATCAGAATTGAATTCATTATTGAGAAAAAAAAGCCTACCTACCTACCCTATTTTTTTGACAGTGTTACCTGAACCACACATATTTTTTTGTTTGGCCTCAGAAGCTGTAAGGTAAATCTTGGGTCAGGCTTGGTACAAAAACCACTTTCTGACACTTAGTTTGGATTCCAGACCATAAAATTACATGATGAAACACAATTTAAATTGTCAGCACATATATCAAGGCATATGTGTGTAAATGAAGTATCAAACATCGATATTTTATCTTGTCAGCTAACATTTTAAGTATGTGCTTGCAAGCAAATCCATTTGATCTGAAAGAATATTTATCAAGCCAGTGGCCTAGACGTGTTTCTGCTATCAAATAAAATAATAGGTGGTGACGTTGGATATCTCGGACTGCGTCTTGCCGTTTGCTTATTGGCCTATGGTCTGTTGTTTTGAATAAATTTGTCATTTATTTTACAGACGAGTACAAAAAGTCGTGATCATGTGACGGGTCAGGACAAGAGAGAGGCCCAGAATATAGGGGTTCGATTACGTAATCTACTCAAATTACCCAAGGCACATAAATGGGTCTGTTACGAGTGGTTTTACTCAAATCTTGACTTGTAAGTATATAAAATGAATTCCAAAAAAAACTATATTTACAAGGTGGCACCGCGGTGATACGGTTGGCAACACAATTTAGTAACCTAGGGATCACTTGTTCTATCACAGTAAGGACCAGTTTGGGGTTAATAATCAAAATATTAATAATGTATTTCTCACCTTATCAGTCCTTTTGATGAGACTTAAATGAGACATGAAGGTAGGGAGTACCCTGCAGACCCAATGTGACATGATACCACTTTGAAACTGTCTTTGGTAATATGATGATTTTAATTATTTTTTTTTAAATTTTTATCTCTATTGGCCAAGCAGATCGGACCAGTAATGGCGGAGTTATGGCTCTTCATTTAGTCAAAAATGCTATATTTTGCCTCTTTAAGTAGATAGTCACTCGCTTCATTGATGTTATAAGAGCCATATTAGCCAGTAGAGCGTCCACAGGCCCTCTTGGGCCTCTTGTTTTAGAGCATGCAATAGGAAACACACCTAATTTTTTTTTTTGGCCTTACAGAAAATCTGACAACATCCTGTAGAAAGAATCACTGCTATATAGTATCTTTACAAATAATTTACTATTATACTGCCTATGAACATGTACAATACTTTGTCCACTGATATATCACACATGCTTGCTGAACTGTTATGCTTTTTCCCAGACCACTGTTCAAGGGGGAGAATGACTACCACATTTGCATGAAGGAGTCGTTCCCTCAGCTGAAGGTGAAGAAAATGAGACGCGTAGAATGGAACAAGATACGACGACTAATGGGTAAACCAAGAAGGTACAGTTAAATAATATTGTTTGCAATTTGTCTATAGATGTATTTAATACAGACAAAATTGGGAAAACCATAACAAATTATTGGAGTTCTGTTTCCCTACCTATCCGCAAAAAAGGGCTCTACCCAAAACGTTTAATACTATGGAATTCGGCAATGAAAAGGGCCTGAACATTTCAGAGAGTTGGCAGTTAGGATATATAGCATTCTATAACGTTAATATTTTTTTTTTTTTTTGCTATCTTAAGAATATCTTCTTTAAATTTGTAAGGGTTTACTGTTTTTAGTAAACGCTAGCACCGTATTACTACTTTAAAAACAACATTCCGGGTCAGGAAACGGCAAACAAAATCATTTTTTAATGGTGATAAACTTTAAACTTCATTTATTTGTTTCAGTTCCACTTCTTATGATAATTTCCATATTTGCTTTAATTTGTTAGCATTTATATATATACAGTCCTACAAACATGTCTAGGAGGGAGCATCTCCGGGATGCTCGGCTTATCAGCTACAGTAATCATTAGTAACTGTAAATGAGATGTTACATGGCCATAAATCTCACTGCCTGCTGGGCTGACCAACTTCTTGAGAACCCTATCTTATTACCTAATGCTCACCATATGTTTGCAGTTTGATTAAAGGTTAAAGTAATGCATATTTTGGAGAAAGTAGGTTACAGTGATCTAGTTTTGAGGGTATGGTCAGTGCTTGAGAAGAGGAAGGTGCTGTTAAAATTTGATAAAGATCACACATGGTAATGCTGATATATAACAAAAAGTGAATCCCCCCACCCCAAGCCCAAAATTAAATAAAAAGGTTAACGTAACGCGTATTTTGGAGAAAGCAGGTCATAGTGACCTAGTATTTACGGATTGTTGATAGAAGCTTTTAGAACATCACATCACATTGCCAAGAGTGAGACAAAAAAAATAACAGCCTTATTCGAGTGTCCTAGTGCACTTGAATGTCATGCTTATTCTTTGACGTTGAAAATATAATTTGTGGTGAATATTGACCTTGAAAATGAATAACATAGACCTTAAAAATGATCCATGGAACAACCTTCAAGTTAAGTACAAGTTACGCAATTAACATTGTCATTGATGAATAAATAATACGGTATATTTAAGATTTATGTTGTAGGTAGTATTAACTAACTAGAGCAAGTCGATGGCACGCCATCACATTTATTCCCCAAACGTTTTAATTAGTGGCATGTAAGCCAGTGACACTAGTGAAAGTTTAAAGTCTGCATTGCAGAGAAGAATGATAAAACAAACATCGGATATATACTTACTTCTATATTCTGACCCATCCCCACCACAGAAGATGAACCTTGGGCATTTTTTAATTGATATGCAACATGATGATCCTTTTTGAAAAAAAAAGAGTTTTGAACCTGTCTACCTCGCCAAGTCCAACCACCAGGGCATGACACAGGATTCACGCAAAAAAAAGTTATATATGTATTGACCATTGAGCCAACGATAATACAAAGACAATTTCATACTCCTGCAGTTAAAGGAGCACACGGCAATCTTGATTCTTTAAAAACTCGCGGCATACTGTTAGTTTTTCTACATAACTTGCATTTGTTCAATTATTAATATTAATTATAAAAAATGTATAAACCAAATTATTGTTTCATATTACTAAACTGTTAAGAATATTGCAACAATAATATATTGGTACCTGTGGTAGAATAAGAAGAATATTTAATTATATTCAAACAGTTTAAAGTCGAAATGATACTGGATTAGAGGCGCAAATTTAAATGCTTGATAAAAACAACGATTGCCATGTGTCCCTTTAAGCATGTAGGAGTAATTGTACTTTTAATGTAAAACAACTCCCACTCCCATGTCACACACCCCAACCATGTCCCCTGGAGAGGTAAGAAAATGTTAATAAACACTTGCACAACACTACACATATATTCCTATCATATATACAAAAGTTTCAAGTTCAAACAATGTAGGAGGAGATAGGTGTCAAATACACTCGGCAGGAAGAACATGATATTTTTTTAAAAAGGCGGATTATTCAGTTGAGTGTTATCAGTTATAATTATTACAGTGCACAGCATTTTACTGATTTACCTACATAAGACAAATTGCAGGCATTTTTCTTTATATAGACAATGTATTGAAATACCTTCTGATGTACTAATTTGATAAAATATAACTATTTAATTCTAATTAAAAAGTACAACACAAATGTGTTCGTACAATAATGATCTGTAAAAACATACAACTCTCAGTTCTAAATGAATTGCAAAATAGGAAGCCAGAGAAATATCTCAGAAAAACTTCTGACCACTGACCTGTACTGGTAACCTGATCCTGCCAATTTATTATACTTTATTATACTTGTGGTGAAGCTTGTCATTCCAATTTAATGGGTAATTATGACCTCCCAGATAAGAAAAAAGGAGAACTTTGGGAAACTTAGACATGTTTGTAGGACTGTATATGTATTTTCTATTTCGTCCGTTTCAAGAGTTTCTTTAAGCCGATTATTTCACTTTGACTTTTCTTCCAGGTGTTCAGCAGCTTTCTTTGAGGAGGAGCGTGCTGCGTTACACGAGAAGCGCCAAAAGATCCGCCTACTGCAGCAGCGTAAAATGAGTGAAGTGGTCACACTGAAAGATCTTCCCGATGAAGTCCCCCTCCATCTCGTGATTGGCACCAAGGTCACAGGTATGTGTGAGGTCCCACTGTAGACTCATACCCATGATATTGTATGTCTAGTCCCACTGTAGACTCATACCCATGATATTGTATGTCTAGTCCCACTGTAGACTCTTACCTATGATATTGTATGTCTAGTCCCACTGTAGACTCATACCCATGATATTGTATGTCTAGTCCCACTGTAGACTCATACCCATGATATTGTATGTCTAGTCCCACTGTAGACTCATACCCATGATATTGTATGTCTAGTCCCACTGTAGACTCATACCCATGATATTATATGTGTGAGGTCCCACTTTAGACTCATACCCATGATAATGTACAGGGCTTTCCCCAGGATTTTTTTAAGGAGTGGTGGCATTTTTTGTGGAAAAGGGGGATGGGTGCGGGGAATCATATTTTATTATATATTTATTTCAAAATCTTTTAATAGAAAATGCTAGGAAATCACTTTCTGACAGAATAAAAGACATATCAGTCTTGCGAACATCATTATATGCTAATAATCTAATTACACAAATGCAATTGGTGGCAACCTTAATTATTTAATAGAGAAATCATTATACAATTACAAAATCTTCACTGAACTGCAATAAGCAAATCCCGAGAATATCGATTAATTAACATAATTATCAAGATACTAATACACGATAAAAAATCAGTTAAATATGCTACCTTAATTATTTGACTGAGTTATTATTACATAATTACAAAATATCTACCTCATTCATTAAACTTACCTACCAAACTAACGATTTAGTTCGTAAAATCATTCTACTAATACACGATAAACGTTGAATTAAATTATCCATTAAAACCCGTCATTTATCCATATGCGTTACAAATACCAATCAACGATACTGCTCTCCTTTAATCATGACCAAATTGGGCAATAAACCAAATTTAATTAATGGCACTCACTCCCCCAATCATCTTTTGTTTACATACCCTGCCAGACATAACACAAGCCGTGTGTATTTAGAACCACGTGACCTGCATCAACACGCGTCATAGCTTAAGACATGATTTACACACAGTCCGGTAATCAGCTGTTTAGTAGCCTAAGGGAAAACTTGAAATGTTGATAGGATTAAGGGATCGCGGCAACTGATTTAAAGCATCGCGGCTATATTAAGGCGTGGCGGTAAGTCACTTTCTGATTCGAAGGCATCGCGGCACCGCCACGCCTTAAATGGCTAGGGAAAGCCCTGATGTATGTGTGAGGTCCCACTGTAGAATTGTACCCATGCTATTGTATGTCTAGTCCCACTGTAGACTCATACCCATGATATTATATGTGTGAGGTCCCACTTTAGACTCATACCCATGATAATGTATGTGTGAGTTCCCACTGTAGGCTCATACCCATGATATTGTATGTCTAGTCCCACTGTAGACTCAAACCCATGATGTTGTATGTGTGAGGTCCCACTGTAGACTCATACCCATGATATTGTATGTGTGAGGTCACACTGTAGACTCATACCCATGATGTCACAGGTATGTGTGAGATCCCACTGTAGACTCATACCCATGATGTCGCAGGTATGTGTGAGGTCCCACTGTAGACTCATACCCATGATGTCACAGGTATGTCTGAGGTCCCACTGAGACTCATACCCATGATATTGTATGTGAGGTCCCACTGTAGACTCATACCCATGATATTGTATGTGTGAGGTCCCACTGTAGACTCATACCCATGATGTCGCAGGTAGGTGTGAGGTCCCACTGTAGACTCTTACCCATGATGTCACAGGTATGTGTGAGGTCCCACTGTAGACTCATACCCATGATATTGTATGAGTGAGGTCCCACTGTAGACTCGTACCCATGATATTGTATGTGTGAGGTCCCACTGTAGACTCATACCCATGATATTGTATGTGTGAGGTCCCACTGTAGACTCATACCCATGATATTGTATGTGTGAGGTCCCACTGTAGACTCATACCCATGATATTGTATGTGTGAGGTCCCACTGTAGACACATACCCATGATATTGTATGTGTGAGGTCCCACTGTAGACTCATACCCATGATATTGTATGTGTGAGGTCCCACTGTAGACACATACCCATGATGTCACAGATATGTGTGAGGTCCCACTGTAGACACATACCCATGATATTGTATGTGTGAGGTCCAACTGTAGACACATACCCATGATATTGTATGTGTGAGGTCCCACTGTAGACACATACCCATGATGTCACAGATATGTGTGAGGTCCCACTGTAGACACATACCCATGATATTGCATGTGTGAGGTCCCACTGTAGACTCATACCCATGCTATTGTATGTGTGATGTCCCACTGTAGACTCATACCCACGATGTCACAGGTGTGTGTGAGGTCCCACTGTAGACTCACACCCATGATATTGTATGTCTAGTCCCACTGTAGACTCATACCCATGATATTGTATGTCTAGCCGTGCTTGCGAAAGCATCCATGAGCCTTTCTTTTCATGGTGACTTTATGCGCCTTTATGTTTGCCACCTAGTCGATTGACTAATTGTTATGAACCTTTGGGATATTAATCAAGAAATCAGGTACTCATTTAATGGTATAACATTCTACGACTCGTCAAAAGTCTGGTGCTTTGAAAACAGCTTTGGAAAGACAAGGTAGTTAGGCGTAATTAATCACATTGAGGTTAACATATAAGTTGAGCAAGTCTGTTTTTGTTTCTTTAAGATATATCTCCAACTTGCATTTGGAAACACCTCAGCATGGCCAAGTGATAGAACATCCACACCTCACAATTCTCACCCAGGTCGCCGGGTCTCACAATTCCAACCCAGGTCGTCGGGGATTTTTTATGTATTGGTGAGCTGTAAAAGGTCTCTTCCCAATTGAAACTTTCTTTCCCAACTGTGGCAAAAAATTCTCATTCAGAAAGTAGCAGTCTCTCAGAATTTGAGAAAAAAGAATTAATTCTGTAATGAGTTTTTATCTGTTAAGTTGAAGTTCTGACTGAAAAGTCAGTAATTTTAATAAATAATTAATGAAAATATAAGCAAAGCATAGCATTGTCATATTTACTTAATTGATGATATCTTACACCTTTCCCAAATGATAAAATAAGCGCCTTCCACATAAAAACGGTATTAATAGTGTCCTTGTTTGAAGTTCAGGTTATGAAGGGTAGTTATAGATTTGGTCAGCCTGGTGTCAGTATTATGTGACTGGTTGGGGTATCATGTCATGTGTCGACTACATGGGATTTCAGTTGAGCATTAGCTCACTGCTACAAGTAGACACGGTCGTGATATGACTGAAGGATTGTTTGAAACGATGTTAAACCCTGTACATAAGATAAATGCATTCATTTGGAAACTGTAAACTGTTAGTGCATTTATCTCCTCTCCATTACATTAAAAGTACAACCAAACGGAGGGTAGTGAATAGTTAATATTTTTTTAGAATTATATCTTTATCGAATTATAAATCTTTAGTTACTTATGTTTTCATTTAATCAAGATCAAGCCTGTGTTTCTTTATATGCTTTTTTTACATGTTGTTATAATATTATTATGTGATTGTAATGCCAGAAATAGCCTATAATTGGAGATGAATAAATATTTTATTCTATTTATCTATTAAACTGCTAGAAATATTTAAAGGAGCAGAAGAAAAGTGGGTCATGTTTATAACATGTTAAAAAATCCAACAAATATTTCACATGAAAATGTACTCAATAGGTATTAAAACGGAGTGCAAAACATGAAGCTCAGTGTTTGCTGGACAAACATGATTGCAAGGAAATGAATTACCACTTTTATACATTAATTTTAATAGAAAATCTCTCTCTCTCTCTCTTTCTTTTCCTTACTTAATTATGTTACTTTCTAGCCTCTGCGACTAATTTCTCGGAATACATGTATGTAAAATGACTTTAATATAACTGTTTTGTGTTAATCAATGATTACATTCATGATATGTAACTTTTGTACTGTCATAAACAATTTTTTTTTTTTGCATATATGTATTGAAAGAAATAAAATATTGAAATATAATAATAAAAAAAAATTAAAAATATAAGCGATAAAACACTTCTTAGATTATTTTGAGAATCTTCAATACCTTGCATAAATTTGTTCATGTATAATAGTAACAAAGCATGTTTTCAGCTCGACTGCGGCGGCCACAGGACGGTTTATTCACGGGTGTAGTTGATGCGTTAGATACAGTACACAATACCTACAGAATCACATTTGACAGGCCGGGACTTGGGACACATTCTATACCTGATCATGAAGTGCGGGTAAGTAATCTGTACGGGTTATGGAGTGTTGGTTAGATAAATCTGCACCTGATTATTAAAGGGAATATAGTGACACAGCCAAACAGTCTTTATTATTGAGAGTTGTGAAAAATTTGGGTGAAAGAATTATCAAAATCGGATGATAAGCAAAGAAGATATGATCATTTGAAGATTCTTTTGAAATGGATAAGGAAGCTGCCATTTTGAGAAACTATGACATCTCAGTTCTAAATGACCATATATGGAATATTTATAAATATGCTAATTAACGGATATATAGAGGGAAAACCACAGCAAAGGTATGAAAAATAAATATACTAAAGTGTTATAATGCATTATATGGTCAGTAAAGGATTTCGCATTCATTTGCAGTGACTTTCTTCGCTTTAAATGATATTTACCAAAATGCCATATATGGTAATTTGGAACTATGGCATCGTAGTTCTCAAAGTGACGGCTCCCATATTCATTTTAGAATAACCTTCAAAGGGTCATACCTTCTTTGTTTGTTATCCGATTTTGATCATTCTTACACCTTTTTCCAAGTTTTTCAGAACTTTCAATAATGAAGTTTGTTCGGCTGTGTCGCTACATTCCTATTAAGTAGTAAGATATTTTTTAAAACTGACCATGAAGATCAGGTAAATTAATGGATGATACATACACGAACACTCATTAAAAGTAATGTATCACTTTTGCAAGCACCTGGGATTACACAGTTTATGGAAAAAATTCTATGATTTGTTTAAAGAAAGAATTATTGTCTGGATACCAAAATTTAGCAATACTAATTTTCATATATATTTTTTTAGGTGTAATTTTGAAGTACAGACCCTGTTTTCCCATCAGAGTGAAACAAAAGTGTGGGGGTTGCATCATTTCTGTTTCTATTGGTGATATGAGTTACTAGCTAGTTTCTTGGCCAAATTTAGTGCTAAAGCAATGAAACTCATACATCACTTGCAAAAGCAATGAACCACTTGTACAACACTTCTATCTGGGGTTATTTGTCTTTTTGTAGAACCTTTGTGTCGGTGGGTTTGCCATTTAACAAATCGAGCGTTGGGTACCATCTATTTTTCAGAGTAACATGCCATCAGAGACGATACCGCTGTCAGCATTTCAGCAAAAGCAGCGGCCCCGTCCAGTTCCCACCAGATCAGATAGTGGCCTTATGTCGCCGCCCAGATTTGTACCAAATACCATCAATACAGATATTGGTCTGGTAAGTTACGTCTGCTACCATTTTATTTTCGAATCTTGACAGGTAATAGGTAAAATTAATAGTTAGAGAATGAGATAAAATTAGCATGATTATGAATTATTTTTATGCATTCATAATAGCTGTCCAAAGAATGTCCATGATATATGAATTGTTATGTCCAAGATGGACATATACTCATTTTATATTGTCGCCTTTTCGAAGAAAATGCGATACACAGGGATCACTTTGTCGTCCGTCCGTCAGTCCTTCATGATAACCTAGCGTTGGCTATAACTTTCTCATTTCTTGATATTTCTTCATCAAACTTTCAATATATACTCATCATGACAACATCCACATGTCCATAGTAAAATATAAAGGTCAAGATCACACTATAGGATATTATATGGGTTAAATACTTCCCGAAAACTTAACGTTGGCTATAACTTTCTCATTTCTTGATCAAACTTTCAATATATAATCATCATGACAACGTTGACATAACCATACTAAAATATAAAGGTCAAGGTCAAACTGAAGGTCATTATATGGGTTAAATACTTTTTTTTTCTTCACGGAAACTTAACGTTGGCTATAACTTTCTAATTTCTTGATATTTCTTTATCAAACATTCAGTATATACTCATCATGACAAGATCGACATGACCATACTAAAATATACAGGTCAAGGTCACATTGAAGGGTTAAATACTCATTTTTTTCTTCACGAAAACTTAACGTTGGCTATAAATTTCTCATTTCTTGATATTTCTTCATCAAACTTTCATTATATTCTCATCATGACAACATCGACATGGCCATTCCAAATATATTCAGGTCAAGGTCACACTGAAGGTTAAATATTCATTTTTTCCTCAGAAAAACTTAGTCGGGCTAGTTTGTCAAGGTCATTTATCTGGGTCCAAAAAACCTTGTTATACTGACGAAGCGCTGACAGGCGACACACGTGTTCCGCGAAACACCCGTTTATAATATATCACATATTTCCGCCACGCTTGCAGTTAACATATACCCCACCCCATCCCTGGAATGCTGTATCACCCACAGTTTAAAGTTAAACATAGTTGGATGGAAAATTGCTGCATGCATGCGATTTAGTGTTAAACAAACACTATATAATGTAACTTTATTACTATATTCAAACCTCAACCTGTTGATCTGGCAAAAATTATTATTAAATTATGCAGTTGAAAATAGATTCGGGCTATTCTATTAAAACGTATATGGGACCCCAGTAATGCACTTTTGAAATTGAACACCCACACATAGATGCAAAATAAGATTCAGCCTTAGATGTTTATTAAATAGCCTTCCTAGGGTCCCGAGTATGTTTTAATGGAATTGCCCTTAGTGGGCAAAATGTGTGAAGATTTATTATGTATGATTTTGTTTCAGGACAATGATCCGTTGTTAAGTGGTTCTCCATTCCGGGGACAGTTAATGAGTCTAGAAGGAGGCACGTATGGCGGGTTTCCCATCAAGTTTCTAGTGCTAGTGGTAAGTCATAGGCTGTTCATTGATACCACTTGTCAAAATAGTGTAGAAACAGGAAAATATTTTTCAGAAAGAACAAGTTGACATGTTATACATGCCCATGGATCATGAATTGAATTGGATTTTATAGTCGCACCAACAGCTAAGGTCATATGGCGACTTTCCAGCGTCTACTGGTGGAGGAAGACCCCAGGTGCCCCTCCGGGCAATTTTCGTGCACGGGCGGGCACCTGGGTAGAACCACCGACGTTCCGCAAGCCAGCTGGATAGCTTCCTCACATAAAGATTCCTAGGCCCCTGAGGGATCGAACCTACAGCGGTGAGGGGCAAGTGATTTCAAGACGGAGACGTTAACCACTCGGCCACGGACGCCCCGCCCATGGAACAATAAAAAATATATATTTAAGGTGTTTCTTAAGTACATTTGTACCTCTAGCAAGGGTGTCATTAACTTTTCAAGTAAACGGCCCGCAGAGCAGTGTAGCCCGGTATTTTGATCGATATTGTATAAAATACTTGTAAAAGTATAATAGTAGCTGGGTAGACCAGTCAACGAGTACCATGTTGAAATCCCCGCCTTCCTCCTCTTAATGACAGCCCTGCCTCTAGGCTTTTGTGCACTGTTTAAGACAAGGAACAAATCTATTCACCTGCCGACAAGACTGTTATGTGTCGATCCTCAGGCACAACCTTTTTAGTATTTGGGAACGAGGCAAATTGATTGACCAATCAATTGCAACCAATAATGATGAGATGTGCATTTGTTTCTCTGAAATTTAAAATTATCATTTATATATTTGTAATTGATCATTATCAAGTTGACAAGTATCTTAATGCCCAATTAAAAATGAATTGTTTTACAAAAAGTATTAAAGCATGCTTTTAGCTCTACTGGTCGAAGACCAGAAGAGCTTTTGGGATGATGTGTTGTCCATCGTCCGTCTGTCGTCTGTTAACTTTTTCCCGTTAAGACTATAGGGCCTTCAATTTTATTCAATCTTTACCAAACTTTTACAGGTTGTTAATATCAATAAAAGCTTGGACAAGTTCGAAAACCAGCCAGATCGGACCAGTATCGGCAGAGTTATGGCCCTTGATTTAGTTAAAAATGCTAAATTTTGCCTTGTTAAGACGATAGGGCCTTCATCCTTCACTCGATCTTTACCAAACTTTACCAGATTGTTACTATCAATGAAAGCTCGGACAAGTTCGAAAACCAGCCAGATCGGACCAGTATCGGCGGAGTTATGGCCCTGGATTTAGTTCAAAATGCTATATTTTGCCTCGTTAAGACGATAAGGCCTTCATTTTTCATCCTATCTTTACCAAACTTTACCACATTGTTAAAACCAATGAAAGCTCAGACAAGTTATAAATCTAGCCATATCGGACTAGTAACAGCGAAGATATGGCCCTTGATTTAGTTAAAAATGCTATATTTTGCCTCTTTAAGTTGATAGGGGCTTCATTGTTCATCCGATCTTTACCAAACTTTATCAGATTGTTAATGTCGTTGAAAGCTCGAACAGGTTCAAAAACCAGCCCTATCAGACCAGTAACAGCGGAGTTATGGCCCTTGATTTAATTAAAAATGCTATATTTTGCCCGTTAAGACGATAGGGGCTTCATTGTTCATCCGATCTTTACCAAATTTTATCAGATTGTTAATATCAATGAAAGCTCGGACAAGTTCGAGAACCATTCATATCGGACTAGTAACAGTGGAGTTATGGCCCTTGATTTAGTTCAAAATGCTATATTTTGCCTCAAGACGATAGGGGCTTCATTGTTCATCCGATCTTTACCAAACTTGATCAGATTGTTAATATCATTGAAAGCTCGGACAAGTTCGAAAACCATCCATATCGGACCAGTAACAGCGTAGTTAATGCCCTTGATTTAGTTCAAAATGCTATATTTTGCCTCGTTAAGACGATAGGGCCTTCATTTTTCATCCGATCTTTACCGAACTTTAGCAGATTGTTAATGTCAATGAAAGCTCGGTCAAGTTCGAAAACCAGCCAGATTGGACCAGTAACAGCAGAGTTATGGCCCTTGATTTTGTTAAAAATGCTATAATTTACCTCGTCATATGATAGGGCCTTCATTTTGCTTCTGATCTTTATCAAACTTTACCAGATTTTATGACTCATTTTTTAAATTATTTTTTTTTTTTTTTTTTTTTTAATTGTTTGATTTTTTAGCTCTATGTTGGACCAGTTGGACCAGTAACAGAGGAGTTATGGCTCTTGATTTAGTTATTCTATTAAAAATGCTATATTTTGCCTCGTTAATACGGTAGGGCCTTCATTTTTCATCTGATCTTTACCAAACTTTACCAGATTCTTTAGTTATGGCCCTTGATTTAGTCAAAAAGCTATTTTTTGCCCGAAACTTTCAAAAAAACGTAAATGGCAGTCAGTCGCTTCATTGATGTTATAAGAGCCATGTTAGCCAGTAGAGCATCCACAGGCCCTCTTGGGTTTCTTGTTATAATAGATACTGCGCATGCCCACACCCACATCTATTTATTGCCACTTTTAATTGGATGTACTGCTGAGGGACCTGTATAACTCTGTGATTCAATAAACTTTGGGTTTTATCGCAGGTACATCAGTATAAAGACTTTAAAGAATCACAGTTCAACAGAAAAACTAATTTTTCAATAGACAAACAATTTAAAAATCTGTTATCTAACTGGCTTGCGGCATTAAAAAGATCATATCTCAGATCTGAGTAAAAATCACAGTCGACTAAAAAATGAGTTTCATCCTCTGTAGTTGATTTGGTACAAAAGTCTTTCACTAGCAGGTGTTTTCAGTCGAGCATATCTCCCTGTTTCTATTGCTCAGCGCAGATTGCAACTTCTAAATTTAGCAAGAATGCGTCGATGTCTCCTACTTATATTACACTTTACATAATATTCAGTTTAAAGTTCTGTCTGATACTTTCTATACGTTCTTAATTTATAACCATTTTGACAGTTTTTTCCATCACTCATTAGTTTTCCAAACCATACATTTTTATCAGGTATTTACATATCTTACGTATACAGACACTTGCATTTGGATTTATACATATCATATATTCTGCTGAATATGTGCTTTGAATAAACTTTAGCATTCTACTTTCCCATGACCTTGATTTATTCAAAGACCATTCATGCACTCTGCATTTTATTCTATGTTCTGGCATATTTTTTATTCTGCACCATAATCGAACCGTTTCAATTTTCTGTTTAGTGCTGCAAGACTCCCACCCTAGATCTCTTCTGGCAAAGATATTTGAGCAGTGTTGTGTTACTCCCAGAAATTATCGTCCTGCTCTATTTAAAACAGTTTCTATTTCACTATATTTATTTTGACTCCAAATACCAGAACAATAGAGTAATACTGGCTCAATAATGGATTCAATCATTTTTGTATAAACACAAAGTCATTCCACCAGACATATAAATTTAGTATATATTGCACCAAGAGCTCTTCTGGCTGACTTTGCTACCTCTTTAATGGACAGTTTCATATCAAGATGATCATTTTACCAAAATCCAAGGTATTGATAATTACAGTCGAAATCAATGTCTTTAGTTCCACAGTATAGGTGGTCTCTAAAACACAAATGCCTTTTAATTTAATGCAAAATGGGAACAGAAAATATGGTCTCTTAATAGAGGTGGTCTCTTAATAGAGGTGGTCTACTAAAAGAGGTAGTCTGTTAATAGAGTGGGTGTCTTGAGCCGGTTTGAATGTAAATTTTAATGATGTTTCTTGTTGAATACAGACACGACTATCCAAGATATTGATGATTAAAAAGGACTGGATAAAACAGTTAAAAGACATGAATACAGAGTCAGAAAAAAGGGTGAGTAACGCTATATAAGAATACTCTACTTAAGCATAGTTCCAATCTGTCAATCAAGCTTATATCCACTGGAGATTTGAGCCAATTAAACATACAATAAATATTTACACCTTTACCAAAAGCCCGTGTTATCCCACAAACAACCCTAAAATACACAAGAACACTTGGCAAATGTTTGTGGGAACTTGATCCAGGGAAAATAGAGGGCGGAGCTAGAAACTCAACGACGGAACTATCGATTGGTTTGTCGTATGTAGTTTTATTTCAAACGCTTTAATGATGTTCTATTATTTGTGTTTATGTGTGTCTCACTCTGTGCCTTGTTAAGATGAATGTTTTTTTGTTTTGTTTTTAATAAACTAGTTTTATATGCACTGCACTAAGTTGTTAATAATGTATTATTAAAATAATAAGTCATTGTTGGCAATAATAACTCAAGGTCTGTCTGCGCCTTTCATTGGTTAATTGCATCACATAATCATATTTTAAACATCCATAAATTACCATTACATGGTCCGAGTATTAACTTTCATAACCTATCCAACCCCTTTTCCGAGAAGCGAAAACGGGGTTGGCTGGGGTATGAAATAAAACCTTAATTTTGACAATAATTGTTGGCAATAATAACTCACTGTCTGTCTGCACCTTTCATTGGTTAATTGCATCACATAATCATATTCTAAACATCTATAAATTACCATTACATGGTCCGAGTATTAACTTTCATACCCTATCCAACCCTTTCTCCGAGAAGAAAAACGGGGTTGGCTGGGGTATGAAATAAAACCTTAATTTCGGCTTAAACATTTTGCATATTGTAAAATTGAAACATTTAATAGGTAATTTTAAACAGGTTACCACATTTTTTAAATAAATATGCTTTCAAACATGTTTTATTGTCGAAATATCCATTATAAAATCATTTTAATATAAGCTTTCCCATCGCTTAATGGAATTAAGGCAGGGACCACGGAATGATAATCAGTTGTAACAGCTCTAGAGTATTCAATAAAAATGTAGCATTAGGCGAAAAACAAAGGTGTCCAAATAGGATGACCGTATGCAAGTTTGATTATTTTGATAAATAAAAAGTTTACAACACTTTTTGGCAGAGTAAATTTTTGGAATTCATAGGATTGAATTTCATCATTCAGTGATTTACTGTTGT
The DNA here is from genome assembly GCA_037043455.1 of Cyrtodaria siliqua. NCBI lineage: Eukaryota > Metazoa > Mollusca > Bivalvia > Adapedonta > Hiatellidae > Cyrtodaria > Cyrtodaria siliqua. The sequence continues at coordinate 180,014 of JAWPHD010003999.1, forward strand.
GTAAACTTTGCAACGTAGAGTTCTATACAAAAGTACATTTCAAAAACCATAAATTTAATTCAATACCAAAATGATCTTCAAGGATGCAACGGTCTGATACCATTAATTCATTCCCTTGCCTGTTACATCTTTGCTTGTATCATGGGCTCCAGAAATCCTATCAGCAGCCCATCACACCCGAGTTCCAGAAGAAGTACGCCAACATTGTCCTGGAGCTGGAAAACCTGAACAAGGACCTCAATGAATACCTCATCGGAGTGCAGCATTATTGTCAGGAGGTAGGAATGTGCTGCTACTATCTTAAAGTTGACTTACAAAAACAGTTAAGACATACCTTAACGGAATGCAGAATTATTGATAAATGAAATTTGTTGGAAAATAACTTACGTAATGTTCGGTATTTTGTCAGCTCTGCTCCATGCAATGGCACGTGTTCATCATCATCGCCCATTAGTTAATTCAAAATGATTTTGGATTTCACCCTATTAAATTTGAAGGTTTGTTTTAATAAGATCTCTGATGAATTTGACGATGAGGGAAATTGATGCATGAGTTATTGCCCTTGATTATTAAAAACGAGCAACTTTCAAGTTGTGATCGTGATTACTTATTTTTTACCCATTTGATTTGAAGGTTTGTTTCAATTACATCCTGCAAGAGTTTGACAATAAGAAAAGTTGATGAAGTTGTTACGAAGTTGTTGCCCTTGATTATTGATGCTGACTAGTAGAGCATCTTCAGGACCTCTTGGGACTTTTGTTTAGTTTGATTGACATTGTAACAAAGGTGTACCAAATAACTGTGTAAGGTATCTAATCTGTACAGTGGTGATGTATTCACCCTTCAACTTTCTGTGCAAGTTGCAAGATGTCTTAATGTTAATCATTGAAAATAAAGTAAGAAAACATTTTCATTTCAGATAGCACCGGAACAAGGGTTGAAGCCAATAGATCAGCCGTCGGAGATTAAGGAAAAATGTGATAAAGAAGCAAAGTCATTGGTTGGCAAAATCAGTCATGTAAGTTATTTTTAAAATAGGTTTGAACATTTGGATAAAGAAACACTTTTTTTTGCAAATTTTAAAATAAAGTAAGTTATTGGAATTCTTTGGATTTTAATACATTCAGTAATTTATTGTTGTGGAAAGCTTGCAGCATAGAGTTCTATACAACAATGCATTGCAATAAAACATGAATTGCAATGTTTTTTACCCTAAATTCATTCCTTTGTCTGTTACATCTTTGTTTGTATCATGGGTTCCAGAAGAAGTATATGGATTTGAGATGTTATCATTTGTAGCATTGTAGAATAGATGCAATGATCTTAAAACATTTGGTATACATTTTTAATTTCGCAAATGTACACTCGGTGAAAATAAGTGTCATACATTCTTGAACAAGGCCCCTAATGGTGACACACATGCTCCAGAATTGAATTGGATTTTATAGTTCAACAGCTAAGGTCTTTCCAGTTTTCATTGGCGAAGGAAGGTCCCAGGTGCCCCTCCGGGAAATTTTCGTGCACGAGGCATACCTGGGTAGAACCAATGACAATCTGCAAGCCAGCTGGATAGCTTCCTCACATAAAGATGAATGGTCTGTTGATGGCTCGAACCCACAGTGGTGAGGTGCAAGTGATTTCAAGAGACTCCCCCCTTCCCCACCTCCCCCACATGCTCCAGAGGGCACCTGTCTAGAGAAATAAAGGTCACATACAGTGTTTGTACAAGTCCTGCATCTTGCCTTCACAGCCTCAGATTTATAGTAAAGTGGGTTTCTCACATAATCGGACATAGTGCGCCAACTTGACTGCTTGTGATATACTTTTTGTTGTTCATGTCTGGTGTCTGGTACAGCTCGGGGCTCTCATACTGGCTGTGGCAAGCTTGTTTTATAATTAAAGTTGAACAATAATGTAGTGCAGTGTTTAAAGTAGCTGTCCTGCCAACAACAGCCAACTTTTACAACATATGTACACCGTTTCTAAACCTACTGCGACCAAGTATATTTGTAACTTACATATTTTGAGAGTCCAAACTCTATAAACGGCTTTAACCAGCCAGGCCAAACCCCGAAAATGAAGCGTTGAATTAAGAGTTACCAACTCATAATTCATTTTACACATACTCAATCACGTGTATTTTAAGATCCCGTGAAAGTTCCTATATTTTTAATCGGCACATATACACTATTATATGACCTGAACACATAGAAAGAGTATTGATAAACAGTTTTGTAGTGTAATTTTGCCTTTATTTGCAGGGTTAGCTTCTTTAAGCATTGTTTTGATATTAACCCTTAACCTGCTACATATATATATAATGGACTGTTCTTTCTTTGAATTAAGACCATTCCATTTATGTGACAAAGGGGTATTTTAGGGGAAATGACTGATCAGCAGCTAGACATTGTAAAATCCTGATCAGGGTTTACAATGGATGCAAAGGCTATTATAGTTGTGCTTAACAGGTTAAGGGTTAAAGGTAGATTAGATTTAGTGTTCTATTAAATGCCATAAGTCATGTTTTTATTGACACCATTATTGAGCTGTTCAAAGTTGATGAATGTGTGTTGTTAGATATGGTATGACATACTTGTGTATAATTTGCAGAGCATGTTCCACAACAAGAAGTTGGCGCGGAATGAAGGGCTCATGGATCTGGTTGGCAAACTCACCTCTCTCATGTTACAAATTAAGGTAAGAGTTTTTGCTTGATATACAGTAGCCCCTTATGGTCACAGTATCTAATGCTGTTGCCTTATAACCAGACTGGTTGTGGATTAGAGTCCCAACAAGACCCTTGCACTGTGACGTTGGGTACTCTTTATGATGAAGACAAGAGCTGTCATCGATAGAATTTCAGTAGCGATATACGGACAGGAAAATACAAAACATTGATACATGTGTATCAATTCATAATAAAGCAACAGAGAGGATCATTAGTGGCGCATAATTCTGCATAAATCAAAAAAAGAGAGTGTATACTTGCTGAGCTTTGTGTTAATGTTGTATGTAGCAGATGAACAGTAATATTATTTACATTGACAGAACTTCATAAATTATAATTGCCGAATTAAACTCAATACCACTTGTATATAAGGCTATGAGTTTCTTTCTTCACAGATGTTCTCTACATTGACTAATAAACAACAAAAACATTGAAACCTTGAAATCTTGTATCGATTATCGATTGAAGCATGTGTATCATTAATATATGAATATGGATTCTGTTGATGACAGCCCTAATGGAGACCCACATACTGATCTCTTAATCTGAAACTAAAACAGAGAAATGTGTTCAATTTTGCCATGCCAAAATTTCTTTGGGTTTTTTTTCTTCTTTTTTATGAACATATTTATGATGGGTTTTAAGAAGATAAGGCTTGTGGTCTAAATTGTATAACATTTCTTGTCAAAGCAGAAAACCTAACGTATTTATTAATTTCCATTTCACAGAGCATTTGTCGTCTTATTTACGAAACTTTGGATCCTGACCAGATTGTATTAAACCTGTGTAGTAATAATAAATCTATTTATATTCCAGACATTTTCAGAAAACGAACTTAACTCATTTGAGTTTAAATCCTTACAAGATACCCTTAGTGAGGTGCGGCAGAACCTAGATGGGAACAATATCAAGTGAGTTTATTCTACTTCTCATTCAACCATGTTGTCGGTATCAAATTCATATATGATACCGTGACCTCTCTTCTCTGATTAATTCATTTGAAATCACAAGGCGACTGAAGAATTACAATTCTGACCTGTGCGATGTCCGTGAAAAGTGATGTCTATCCATTGTTGCTAGTATGACTGTGGTAGATTTTACATGCATCATTTTGGATTTATAGTTCTTGATCCTCATTTCTTTGGGTTAAATATACACTTGCTGGAGCTAAAAAAAATGCCTCCTTTAACTATGCTGCTATCTTACTGTTCAAATATACATATCGAATAACATCATATAAAAGGATTGGAGTGAATAGATCAACAGAACACTTATAGAGCTCTTCCTTCTGTGTGTTGGGACCACTGTGGCTGTGCTGGTAGTCTCTAAACCCAGATATCATGTGGGACCACTGTGGCTGTGCTGGTATTCTCTAAACCCAGATATCATGTGGGACCACTGTGGCTGTGCTGGTAGAACGGTAGACTCTAAACCCAGATATTATGTAGGACCACTGTGGCGCTGCTGGTAGAACGGTAGACTCTAAACACAGATATCTTGTGACCACTGTGGCTGTGCTTGTAGTCTCTGTGTGGGATCACTGTGGCTGTGCTGGTAGCCTCTAAACCCAGATATCATGTGGGACCACTGGCTGTGCTGGTAGAACGGTAGACTCTAATCCCAGATATCATGTGTGACCACTGTGGCCCTGCTGGTAGAATGGTAGACTTTAAATCCAGATATCATGAGTCCATGTGTATCCGACCCAATATCTTTGGGGCAGCTGGGAAAACCAATAATCTGTTGATGAATCAATTTTTAGTTTACAGAGTGAATTGTAAATGGTGTTTTCCAAAATAATAAGTGCTAGTGCAATCCTGTATTATTCATAACTTTCACATGACATCAAATTAATTTGACCAATCAGTGATCAATAAAATAAAACACCTCCACATTCTGGTAGGGGGTAAACCTCCACATTCTGGTAGGGGGTAAACCTCCACATTCTGGGGGTAAACCTCCACATTCTGGTAGGGGGTAAACCGCCACATTCGGGTAGGGGGTAAACCTCCACATTCTGGTAGGGGGTAAACTCAGTGTTTATTGTTGATGCTCAACTGACTTTAGCCTTTTATAAAACTAGTTTGTAGTGATAATTAAATTAAAAAGCTTTATTTTTTATGTACAGCTATGTATCTTCTTTCGGTGCTGTCTGATTTTAAAACAGCTTATTTAAATTTTGGTCTATTATTCGGATTTTTATATAGAGATCGAGGATCAAGTCCAAGTAAACCCCTTTATTTTCACCTACTGAATATCTCAACAACTCGGAAGTTTACAACTAATGACAGGATGTGAAAGTTATCAATACCACAATCATACCAATATGCTGCCTGAGTTTGTCCATTAATCATCTTCCCTAGAGGTGGAATTAATGAAACCAATTGTTGTTGATATTGCAATAGACATGCTTTCCTTACTTTCGTGAACAATTTGTGTATTTCAGTTCATTCAGGAACAACGTGGAAATCCATATAAACCATGTACAGAGTGGACTCAGCCAGATGGGAAACTTACACGCCTTCTCCAACACAAATTTCACTGTCTCCTAGAAGGGCCTGCTTAGTTCATTCTTGGGTAATATCCTGAGTGTTAAACTCCTACAGGCAAATGTCATGGATGCAGTTGTCATGAAAACTCTTAAGAAACAGTTGTCATGGATGCCATTGTCTTAGAAACAATTTGACAGGGGCACTGTTTACTTAACTGTTTAGAGTAAACTGTTGTCATGGATGGAGTTTACTTAGAAACAGTTGTCATGGGTGGAGTTTACTTAAACAGTTGTCATGGATATAATTTACTTGGGTACTAAAACAAAAGGTGTCACAAATGCAATTGGCTTAAAAACAGTTGAGTGTTCGTGGATGGAGTTTACTTAGAAACAGTTTTCATGGATCCAATTAACTTGGAAACTAAAACAACAATTGCAATTGGCTTAGAAACAGTCGAGTGTTCAGGGATTGCATTGATCCAAGTTACCATGGAACTGGAAAAAAACACAGAAAAGATGTCACAAAAGCAGTTGACTTGGCAGTTGAGTTCATGGATGGAGTTTACGTAGAGGATCCAATTTACCATGGAACTAAAAATAAAAGTAAACAATGTATTTGAGTGTTCATGGATGGAGTTTACTTAATGGAAACAGTTTATATCATGGATGGTATTTCCTGAGAAAAGGTCATGAATGGAGTTTACTCAGAAAAAGTTGTCATAGAAATTTACTAGATAACTCAAACTGTGTCACAAATGCAATTGATTTAGAAGCGATTAGGTGCTCATGAATTGAGTGTGCTAAGAAACTGGTCTTGGATCCAGTTTACTGGTGAACTTCAAGAAACAGTTGACTTAAAAATCCTAATTAACAGTTGCAGTGGTTGTCATGGAGGCAGCTGACTAAAAATGTTAATCAGTTGAAATTTAATTAGTGCTACAAAACCGTATTTTCCTGTTTTAAAGCAAGAGTTGAATACAAAAACAGGTTATATTTAAGAACAAATAAATTCTGTTGCAGAGAGAGGGTAAGAGAGAGAGGAATAGTAAGAGAGCAGACTGTATATGTCTTATAGATAGATTCTAAATTTAATTAGTGCTACAAAACCGTATTTTCCTGTTTTAAAGCAAGAGTTGAATACAAAAACAGGTTATATTTAAGAACAAATAAATTCTGTTGCAGAGAGAGGGTAAGAGAGAGAGGAATAATAAGAGAGCAGACTGTATATGTCTTATAGATAGATTCTGGAGGATACAATTAAACTTCGGTAGTTAAAAATATGTAAATAATATGTAAAAAGTGTACAGAACATAATTAATGTAGTAGGTGGTATTATTATACCATTGATTGTGACAAATAAATAATAAAAAAGAAACATACTAAATTTCTACTTTAGTTGCTGTTTTTACATGCCCATTTGAAAAACTAGACATTATTAGTTATTGGGTTTGTTACTGAACCCCTACAGAAATATGTGGGGTCAGTAAGATTTATAGGAGGCGAGGTAATAGCCGAGTCCCCTTATATACCTGAATGACCCCACATATTTTAGTAGGGGGTCAGTAACAAACCCAATAACTTTTTATTGCATCGAGCACCTTTGTCAAGGCAAAGACCGATATTTAACCGATTTTAACCTGTTGACGTCACGACCGGTACAGTTTAAAAACATTATTAATTTGCTGATTATGTTTGTTACTTAACGCCTTAAAGAACTAGTCGCAATGGATTTAAACTGAATCGGAATTGTATTCCATATTGTTTTAGTGACCCTTATTGAAATCTACTGACCCACTATAGGAAAATAGTGAGTCATCCCATGACAGCACTCAACCAATGAGATGCCTAGAATTTTGTGCGAGGTGCAATAAATTATGTTATTATATACCTATTTCTCTAGTACAATGAGAGGTCTGCATTTGTACTATGTGACCGTACAATTAATTTCCATATTGGACGCACGCGCATACAAAAAAATAATTAATTCCGTATTGTACAGTACACGAGCCCCATGTTAACTCAACGATAAAGTCCGAAAACCGGTAAAATGTTTTGAATGCGTCAATATCACATAACTGCTTACACGCCTGTATACTTTCGTTTATAAAGCACTTAAATGAAAATTGTTGTTGTTGTTTGGTAAAATTAAAAGAAACAATACATGTAAGTCAATTTAGATCATTTATATTTCTACATCGAGAGAAATAGGTATATAATAAAAAGGTCATTTAACATGTTAAATAACCTCATATTATGGGTTTGTCCACCCGTGAAAATCATGCATTCTGCACGACAACTTCGAAAGCATAAGACCCACCATCATGAAACTTCATAGGTATGGCACTCAATCATGGTTTTGGGGTCGGAAGGTCAAAGGTCAAGGTCACCATGGATCGCCATGAAACTTCATAGATAGATACATTGCCTTTAGTGAGAAGAGGAATCCTATTGTTTTTGGGATCAGTAGGTCAAAGGTCAAGGTCACCTCGACCTCCTATGAAAATATGCATTCCACGCCAGGGCCTTTTTACCCTTCTTTGTAGACGCCGATATACGGCGTCTTCCCCAAGCAAAAAAACTCACTTTTGTCCCAAAAATAACCATAAAAATTCCCCTCTTTCATTAATGTTGTTCGTCGTAAAATTATCTATTTATAACTTTATATAGTTCTATTTTTAGTCGATGTTTTCTATTACATTGCGTGGTTTACATTTGAAATAACAGAGCGATCCAAACAAAATTGTATGAATCGCCTCGTTTTTCATCGTAGCATCGCTGTGGTCTAGACAAACGTCCAGAACAGTTCTCCTAAACAAAGTTCGACATTTGTCGATATTCTGGTATCGTTTCTGATTTGTATTAACAATTAAGCGTCGAAGATGATCAAGACTAAGCATCGATGGAGTTTTTGCGATAGTCGTAGGTAGTCGGCAAATCCCGTCATTCTTTGGGATCATTATTCCTTGTGGTGTTTCAAATGTTGGCAGTGCGTGATTTTGCGACAATTGTGATTAACTTGCAAATGTACGTTATCAAAAACAGATTGTTTATAGTTTCGGACTGATTTTTTTTTAATTCTACAAGCAACAAAATGATAACAAATTACTTTAAGAAGACAAATAATGCAAAACCAGATAGTGAAACTGAAAGCAACATAAAAACAAAGTTAAAACTTAAAAAGAAATCATTAATAAAAATGAATAAAAATTACTGTTTCCCTCGACTGTTTTTCTCTTTTATAAATGTTTGTGAAAGTAAATTTATACATAAGAAAGGTAGATATACTAACAACTAATTGCAACTATTTTTCCCCATAACTTGGAAAATCGCGCCCTTATTTTTCCCACAAAAAAGGCTAGGGCCCTTTCCGCAATTTCTGAAAAAAGGCCCTGCACGCAATAACTTCAAAGCATTACAGCCAGACTCATGAAACTTTATAGTGGGTCCCAAAGGGGTTTTGCGTGAAAACGTGATTGGGGTGTTTAAAAACGTGACACATGAAACAATATTTTTGCGTGATTGCGTGAAAATTATATCAGCGTGATCTGTGATTTTGGTCTTGGTAAAACGTGATCGCGTGATATGGTGACGTGAAATGTGAATTTTTAGTCCTTTTCAGTCTTTTCAGTGTCCCTCCTCCTCCCCCGAGAGCTGAACTTTCGTACTTGCGCGAACATCTGGCACGGGGAATCCCCGGGACACTACAATCAGCCAAGTCATGTATCAGATACAGTATAGGCAGTATAGACTAGTGGTATGCCGACAGTTTCACTGACATAGCTCACTACATTACAAGTAGCACTGGTCGGCCTGGAACTAGTCTAATACAGTTTGCTTACAAAACTGGTCTCCCTTGACTGTATTCCAAATCTATTTCTATTTGTATGATGGTCTTGGTAGTACAACATAATACCGCTAGGTGCGCGCAGATCTAATAGCGCGCGAGAATCGTATCTGCTTGTTTATGGACTTCATACCATTGCAGAATGGCAGAAGCTATTCCTCCGTTTGAGTTTATTGTTTGTATTTTTGTTAATGGGGTCAATTTGAAAGCCTCTGAATACATCTGACGGCTCAAGTTTGTGTGTGGTTTTGTTTTGTTGTTTTTTTGTTGTTGTTGCAACCCACGCTTTGTACTAGAGAAGCTCGAGCGGAAGCCTATAGCGCTTCACGTCTGCTCATCCACATTAAACGTGAAATGTGAAAGTTCTGCTGAAGACGTGATCCTTGTTTTTATTTTTCGTTATCGCGTGAACACCCCCCCCCCCCCCCCCCCCCCCCCCCCCCCCTTTGGGACCCCATTTATAGGTACACTGACCTTGGTGAGAGGAGGAACCATATTGCTTTTGTGGTCAAGGCCACCATGACCTTGTATGGACACAACTCAAAAGCATCGCAAGTTGCCATTGGTGAGAGGAGGAACCCTTTTGCTCTTGGGGTCAAATACCAAGGTCATGACCTCATAATAATTTCAGAATTATACATCATAACCACACTTTTGTTTGTTTCTGGATGTACACTAAAGATAATACGATGAGGTCAACCAATCGAGGAAGCCAGCTACCATAGTAACTTTCAGCCAGTCTAAGACGGCTTCTAACGAATCTGCCCAGCACATCAGCAGATGGGCCCCAGTCGACCTGCCAACTTAATTGATGTGTTACGCATATTCCTGAGGTCAGTAGGTCAAAGGTAAAGTTCACCATGATCTCCTATTGACAACATTCCAAAATTTACACTCATGAAACTTGACAAGTACAGTGCCCTTGGTGAATGGAAGAACCGAAACCGAAGAACCCTATCGATTTTGGGAGTCTGTAGGTCAAAGTTGAAGGTCACCGTGACCCTATGGACATGCACAAACACTATAGGAGTATAACATCTACACTCGCGAAATTTCATAGGCACAGGTGAGAGGAGGAACCTTTTTGATTTTGGGGTCAGTAGGTCAAAGGTCAAGTTCACCATAACCTCTATGGACAAAAACATTCTTATTGATAACTATGAAAGTACAACACCTGCACTCATGGTTCTCAGAACTACATTGCCCTAAGTGAAAATAGAAACCGTATTGCTTTTGGGGTCAGAATGTCACATTGACCCAATCCTGATAAACTATTTCCGTTTTGTAACGTGTAAACAAAAACTGTACCAATCGTAAAACAAGGACGCCTATTATCGTGTTAGCCGATCACAGTAACCGTTTGCAGAACCTTCGTTCCAGGCTATTATGTATTTAAATAATTTTATACAATCTTTAAAGGTCTTTTGAAGATCAGAAATTCAGATCAAAACCCTTATAATGTGCTTCAGTTTAAAGATATCCCTGGCTCCCTTTAAAACCTATACAAACGGGTATACACTTGTTCTAAATTGAAACAAAAAGGCGTTGGGCCTTCCCATTATTTGAGCCTGTGTAAGTTTTTGTTTTCGGTAAATCTACCATACATGTTTAATACTGCGTTTTATATATGTGTTTCTTGATGTCTGGTATGATTTGTAATATAAACCTAAATGTCAATGCAATAACATATATGGTTGCACTATTTTTTATTGACATCGTCTGCTCTTTTATTTTAGAAAATGAAATAAAACGTGGTCAAGCACTGGTTATGTGGGTAATGTCCAAATAAAAACTCCTGTTTCAAATGGCAGTCAGTCATAGGTGGCTTCCCTTTGACTATTTCAATTGGCAGTCAGTCATAGGTGGCTTCCCTTTGACTATTTCAATTGGCAGTCAGTCATAGGTGGCTTCCCTTTGACTATTTCAAATTCCTTCTTGTCGATCCTTTGTGGCAAGCGATAAAGAGTGTTTTAATATTAATATAAATTGCAATATACATAGTACTACATAAAATAAGTTGTCAAGATTATGATTTATTACAACAGTCCCGGATTTCTCGCTGGTCGGACAATATTTAGCAGTATCGGTATTGCAGTCCTAAAAACTTCTTGTTTAAAAGAGACTGGGGACGATTTGAATGTAATTTTATGGCCAAGTCTTATGGTGGATTTTTTAAAGTACTGCGGAAAACCCAGCATTGTTCCCAAGCTGAACGTGTTTTTTCATAAATAGATGCAATTATCCTCAAATTAACATTTTAAAAAAGTAATAAAATTATCCATCAAAAATCAATTTGAAGAAGTTTTCGGAGGGTAATACCGTTTATTTTATGCTTAGCAGTGAAATAGTGGATTTCAGCAATGAAATAAAAATGGTATTTCATACGTGTGAAATATACATAGTTTTATTTTTTTCAAAATCTATTTTTTTCCGAAAGTTGCTATAAAAGTTATATCATTGGATTGGAAATAACTTAACTAAGAAAATGAGTGGTATATTATTGAAATCGGTTAAGCGGTTTTGAAGTTACCGGGAATTAAAAACAGCAATTTCATCTTACTGAGGCAATGATGTCAACTTTTTATTTATTTTTCTGCATACTACAGTACACTTTGATTATAAAGCATAAAATAAAAATAAAATTTGTTGTTTTGTCGTGAATAACAGATTTTATTTCATCTCGAAGTGATCAAACTTCAATATTTTCACACTTCTCGATGAAATAAAATCTGTTATTCACGTCAAAACAACAAATATCCTCTATATATACATGAGGTCCAGCTGCAGCGTTTCAGGAGCATCTCCAAAGTCGCTTAATGTATGTTTATGAAACTTGGTCTTGTGGAGGCTGTCGATATATAGAACTTTTTTCTATATATCAATATTCGTGCACGTCGCTGCGTGGTCACTGATGACACTCATGATGTTTGTATAGGGGTCGCCTTGCCAGCCCTATAAGCCATTACCGGTATCACCCTATTCGCGTAGAGTGGTCAATACTGGTATTACTGAACCGGTTTATTGCGGTTTAGTAGCTTGAGTGTCATTTGACCGAGAGTGAGGATGTCTCCTGCGTCCCGTCACACCACACATCATCTGATGGCCACACCGAAGTTGGAAATTTGAAGTCAGAAGTCCGGAGCCGAGAGCTACACCGCCACAGCGGATCGACGCCGAGGATAGAAGACTGAAAACCGAAGACAGAAGATGGCCATCGGGCGGTGTGTGCGGCGCGGGGGTCATACTGTGATGGGTGTGGCCCTAAAGGGGATCGTTTCCAGTAGCGGATGTAGACAGCACCACCTAGACGTCGTCCAGATCCCCCACCTCACCGCCACAGCGAAAACCACAGAGCGAAAGCGACAACTACCAACATACGATCAACAGATACGACTACACAGCAACACAGCAGCACCAGATCAAGCGACACACTCATCTAGAACAGTCCAGACTCTATTGTGCCCATCGCTTCAGGGATACCTTGTCGTGTTTGTTGGTGGAGAACCTCAGAACTACACACACACACACACACACACACACACACACATCAATATTTTTGAGAATCTAGTCAAAATGCTTCCTGAAACGTGCTACACGTATCGAGCTAGTGGTCGCATGGTTCCTTACATAGCATTGTCCTATATAAAACTGCATGTGCTTGTATAATACAGCTCTAGATAATAAAATAAAAGGGGAGGCAATTTTAACAATAATGGGTGGCTTCCCTTTGACTGTTGTTTTGTATGGCGTTTTACGTCATTTTCAACACATATAAGGTTATATATGACGGTCGATTTTTTGTTATGGAGGCAGACCACCCGCTTTTCCTTGGTAGAACCAGTACTGTACACCTCCCGCCACCCGTAAGCACTTCCTCACTTACAAGCCGAGTTTCCAGTGGGATCCGAACCCTCAGCGTTGAGAGGCGAAGGTTTACAACGCAACGTCGTTAACCATTCGGCCATGGAGACGCCAGAAATGTTTAATGTTAAATAGGTCTGTTGATATTAGACTAATCCGAGCCTATTCTGACCGTACAAGCCCTTTTTAGGATATTGATATTTCATCTGGCTGTGCAAAAAGCCTCAGAAAAGCCACACAAAAAAGCATTTAGGGTTAGAGAAGGCTCGGATTAATGTTCAACGAATAAGTTCCACTTGTATTGGTCGTAAAACTTCTACCAATCTAGTATACCAACTTTGGTGTAGGAAGGTATAATAGCTTAAGCGGCGTAAATGGCGCACATTTTACAGTATTGTGACTTTTCAGTAAAATATAAAGGGCAGTAACTCCAGTAATTCTTATGTCATTGCTTCCTACACGTGAGTACTTGCTTAACATGTAGCCCAACTAGTTTGTTGCAGTTGGTCCTTTTAGTTTTTGAGGAATAGGCAACACATAGTTAAACATATCAATATAACACATCTTTAATATATAAACGGCAAGAAAGCCTTTATTGCGTACCTGTTTTAACTGCCTTTACTACCTACACATCATTTCTTGGAAGTTATCTTGCGCACCAAGTTTGGTAAGGTTATCTCATAGTTTTTTTAGAAGTAGGCGACATAAACGTTTACAATATTAAGACTTTAATTATAATTATAAAGGCAATAACTTGCTAACTACATCTCATTAATTGCTAGTTATCTCCCGAAGGCGAAGGGAATCGTCGAGTTTTTCGACCAAACATTTCATAAACGATCCTAAAACTCGACATAACAGAAGACCATATGTCGTGCATTTTCAACATTGAAGAAGCTTATGGTAGTTGTGACAGACATCCTGAAGTCCAATTAAGATATTCTTCTGTAATACTAAAAAGTCCTCTTCCTAATCAAATTGCAAATATACGTTATTGTTATATAACAAATAGGAACCCAGTTGAATTAACTCGAGTAAACTAGACACGTAGTTGACAAACCTAAGCCTTGTGGAATACATTGTAATCATCGCGGGTAAGACAGCGAGTTATACTCAAAACGAGTTTATATTTTATTTTATATATATATATATGAAACAAAAATAAACGTAAGAATGTTTTATAGCTATACTGAGAGATGTGATGTGGCATCAGTCCGTCTGTTAGCTTTTTGTGTTATCGTTACAACTCCAAACAGCTGATCGTAGTCAACTAAAACTTCACAGGAACATTCCTTTTGGTGTCTAGTTGGTCATAACTAAAATTCAACTTCCTGCGAAATCCAAGATGGCCGTCTTCGCTGACAGCTGGATCATTGCACCTTGAGAACCGTAAGATACGAATCCGCATACGTAATTTGTTTTAAACAAAACTCATGCTGCTGAAGAGAATTAACACAAGTAGGTAACTTAAAACTTATTTTTAGTCTGACTTTTCGCAGAAAAAGGTAAGCTATTCTACTCGCCCCGGTGCCAGCGTCGGCTTCAACGTTAACGTTACAGTTACTAGTAGTTAACATGTTTCGGCAAGCTCATATCTCAGAAACTGCATGACCAGATGACAGTTCATTGAAACTTCAGACATGTATTCAGTATAGATAGATAACATGTCACGCGCAAGTCACATAACGCTGCAACCTATTTTGACAAAAGTTATGCTCCTTTTTGTACATAGTCACTTTCTTGGTTAACCTTTTTCGGTAAGCTCATATCTCAGAAACCGCCTGGTAGTACTCAATAAAACGTCATACATTTATTCAGTAGTAGATAACATGTTACGCTCAAGTCATAACTCTGCAACCTTATTTTGACAAAGATATGTCCCTTTTTGTACTTAGTCAGTTTCTTGGTTAACCCTTTCAGTAAGCTCATATCTCAGAAAACGCCTGGCAGAACTCAATAAAACGTCATACATTTATTCAGTATAAGTAGATAACATGTTACGCTCAAGTCATAACTCTGCAATCTATTTTGACAAAGATATGTCCCTTTTTGTACTTAGTCAGTTTCTTGGTTAACCCTCCGTTTCTTGGTTAACTCTTTTCAGTAAGCTCATATCTCAGAAAACGCCTGGCAGAACTCAATAAAACCACGTATGTATTCAGTATAAATAGATAACATGCTACGCGCAAGTCACATAACTCTGCAACCTATTTTGACAAAGATAAGATATGCCCCTTTTTGCACTTAGTCAATTTCTTCGTTAACGTTTTTCGGTAAGCTCATATCTCAGAAACTATACTAACGTTACACATTTATTCGCTATCATAAGAGGAACTCACTCGTATAACAAGTGCCATAACTCCGTTACGAACTTACAGAGAATAATGATTTTTACAACTTGTCCCTTAAGCCTCTTGTTCGCTCTTGTATAAACAATCCTGACAGACATTAAAATTTAATTTAACGATATCAGCCGGCGTCGGCGTCCAATGGAACCCAAAATGTGCATTGTCCCATTCACTTGGAATTTAGCTGTGTTTATAGGTATATCTCTCTTATATTTCTGGTCCAGGTTCAATCAAATATGGGCATGGGCTTGATAGCATTGCATCAGTAAAAAAAACGCAACAGGGAAATAAACTGATAACTGACATATTTCAATAGAAATTTAATTTTAATTTCATCTAATCTATTTAACCATATCTACAGCTGAATTGCTGAAAATTTCTTTCAAATTGATCAACATTAAACTTGTTAAATTCAAAATATAACAGTATTACCAACAAAAGCAAAAGTCACAACGGCAATGCACGCCTGACATCTCCTACGCATATTGGGATATACCGGGTATTAGTTTTGTGACTTTTGCTTTTGGGGTCGTACTGTTATGCTCTGAATTTAACAAGTTTATTGTTGATCAATTTGAATGAAATTTTCAGCAAATCAACTGTAGATATTGTTAAATAGAACAGATGAAATTAAAAATAAATTTCTGTTGAAATATGTCAGTTATCTTAGTTTATTTTCCTGTTGCGTTTTTAAAGTCGTTCAGTGTACATGTATGGCTAGTAACATAAGACAGCGCAGCCGAGATTATTTTGTGATGCATAGATGCTTCCATTCTACAACCACTTATCCACCATCCCCAACCCAACTCCACCCATCCCGACCCCTTAAACCAGCCAAAACACATCTTTAAAACATATTTTGCAGTGTGGTTCATATTGTTTATAGGTATATACCTATGTCTATTATTGACTCCCACTTCCGAGACATGGCCGACCTCCTCCCCCTACACAATTCATAGGGTCTGAAGTCAAGGTCGCTGTTACTATTAATAGAAAATTTAATTGTTACTCAGTCTGTGCATTTCTCTGAGGTGTAGGCAGGTTCCGATTGCATTTCATGTTAAAGGGTCAAAATTCAAGGTCATACGAAGCGGGTGGAGGGTGGAGTGTCATTGGTACGTTTGTGGTTTATATAAAAACTTGTTTTATATCTTCGATGCCCAAATGAAGGGTCCGCCTGGTATGTTCATTCCCGTTGGCGCCAAACAAATAACCTTTTTTGTGTTAGTGCGCCGCAAAACCCAATTCATCCCTTAGTTAGGTCCTTAGAGACGGTTTCCATGGCTGTAACGCCTGTTTTATATTGTCTTCAAATTGATTAAGTCGTGTAAATCCTATTGGGAACAAACTCAAATGAAATGGAAATTCAGGGGGATGCAATCATTTGCAATAATCATATCGTGCCTCGATTATCCACCTCAGCAAGTCCCGGCAATTGGAATCTTCGGCGTCGTTCCAAGTTGTTGTGACAGATACAACTCTTATAAATAGAAATGGAAATATATTCCGACCCTCTGCTACTCGACCGTGAATATAAATTCATGAGGTAGATTTCATTTTTCTATCAATAATTCCATTCCGTCAAGTTGAAAGCCTGTGTGTGAAGAAAACATTCATTACGGGGTCAACTCAGATTTCACGCAGACCGCTCATCCATTCCTCCAATTTACATGTTAAGGAGATCTGGCCTGTCTGTATATATAATCCAGTCGCAATAGTGAGTTTATTGAATAATGATTTTATGTTTATTTTAAATAACAAAACAAACTTGGAACTAAATTACATTCTTGTTTGCGTCTCTCTTTTTAGAATAGCCATGCATTACGCACACGGTATGACAAACGTTTCAATGCCAACTTTATTGTTGAATGATTTCGTCAGTCGAAGGCTCGCTTAATGATAACCAGGATTATTTATTTTAATTATCAATTTGGACAGTTACCGTTTCATTCTTATAAAATAGTTTCATATGAAATGTTTAAAACCCAAAACTAGATAATGGACGCCAAAAGTCCAAAAATCGAAACAAAGTTTTATGTAGATTTTTTTTTATGATTTATGTTTGTTCGTAAATTTTGTCTTATTTTTGAATAACTTAACTGTAGAATGGACTGTGAACACTTCAAAAAAAGAAAATCCTCTGACGGGATCGAATACGCGACCTCTGGATTCTAAGAAGATATACTTATCAGTGATGCAGGTATTCCATTTCAGGAGGGGAGCTTGAAAACGTATCTAAGAACAAGGTGAATTTAAAAATGGACTAAACAAACTCCCAAAAACAAACATCCCCGGCGGGACTCGAACCCGCGACCTCTGGATTAGAAGTCCAGCGCGCTATCCACTGCGCTACGGGGACTATACCTACATGTTAGAATATGCATGCTTTCTTCGATTTTTTTTTTTAGATATTTAGGTGTCATAATATAGAGCGGATACGTACAAGTATATACAGGGGTCTTATAATAGTCCACTTAGGCCTAAAGAAGAGTTTGCTAAGGGTCGAGGCTTATCCCAAAGGTGAGCCTTGCAGTAATATACGAAGTTCGTCCGCAGGTCGTCTGTCCTTGGTTGTTCGCAAATACTTCTCCCTATATATAATTCTGCTTTGTGAACGTGAATCTCTTAGATCCTTGCCGTTGTGAGTTCCAATTATCTCTCTTTAATATATACCATTTACTGAATTCATAGTATCCTAGTGATCCGACACCTTTCATTGTCACTGTCTAAAAATATAGCGTGTGTGTGGTTGAATCCTTAAATGTGATCCTACTCATAACAGCTATAATTGTATGTATGCATGATTGTGCCCACAGACGAGTATGTTATGATGTAGAGATACAGTTTATCGGCGTGTGTTGCAGCTATCCTTTTTATGAAGTGAATGCATACATTTGATTTCTGTGTCTTTCATCATAGCTAGGCGCCCTGTCGTAGTTCGTCCGAAGGTTGCCTGTCCTTGGTTGTTAGCAAATACTTCTCTCTATATATATGCGATAACTGGTAGTTGCAGCATAGTCGCTTACATTTCCTTTGTATTTGCGCAATTGTAAATCATTTACTTGAAAATAACACCTGTCAGAATGACCGGTGTACTCTAACTATCAGTTATCGGAAGTTAGAGTATGACAGATAGATGAAACGCCCAACTCCATGTTTAAATCAACCAATGCAGCTCGATGAGACTATACTCCATCTATTACTTAGAGAACACCATGATGGTGATAATAGTGTGGTATCTACATATGTATATATATGATCGTGTCAGCATGGTCGTAGTCTATGCCAGTTAAAAATCTACATTAGAACGTAAACTAGGGAGAAAATAAACTAGGGAGAGAAGAGTGAGGTCTCACACCACAATTAATTTTCCCATAGGGTTACTGTACAGCCTTTTCCAACATCTGAGCTTCAAAGCAGGGCAGCAGACATTGTTGTTGGTTTAATATCTTCAGTATAGCCAAGACTAGTAATTTAAAACAATAAAATACATAAGTTAGCCAGGTTTTTTTTTTTCTCGCTCATGTTTTGTGAACCCTATGGAAAATACAAAATTCATACACTATCTAGCTGAATACGCGGTGCTTCGGTCAAACAATTCTGAAATTTGAATGAAACCTCATATCAACATGGGATTGTCTGTATCATCTGTCTTTTACACTGCAGATGTATGCTAAAGCAAAGAAAAACCTATTTTTCAAATTAAAAATTGCCTAAAATTGCGGAAAAATAGAATTATTTTCTGTTTTCCTTTTGTCTCTAGGTCCGTGAGCTTTCAGGGGAGATAATAGAGGTGTGAGACCGTGAGAACATATGCTTCTACCAATACGGAATGTAGACCAATTCAGCAACCAGAATCGTCGTTTTCTTCAACTGTTTTAATATAATAGAGAATATTATTTTAAAAGAAACTGAAGACAATGCGCGTAATTTAGCTCGCCATGGAGCCAGTTGTCCGTAATTGTCGATTCCAATGTTACGTTGTTGGATTATTTGCAAACTAATTGGAATAAAACTGCTGAACCAATATTTTCTATTTGTATGGCCCTACAGGGAGGCATATAGTAATCGCACTGACCGTGCGTGCGTGCGTGCGTCCGTTCGAAATCGTGTCTCAGCCATTCATCGGAAACTACTGAAAGGAATTTCGTCATACTTCACACAAATGTTCATCATAATGAGAAGGTGTATCGCGCGCAATAATCATGACCGTGCCTCAAAGGTCAAGGTCACACTTGGAGGTCAAAGGTAAACAAAAAAAGTGAAACAAATCGTGTCTCAGCCATTACTTGGAAACTACTGAAGGGAGTTGGGTCAAACCTCACATAAATGTTGATCACAATGAGAAGATGTCGCGCGCAAGAATCATGGCAGTGCCTCAGATGTCAAGGTCACAGATGGAGGTCAAAGATCAAAACATCATTAAACAATTCCATGTCTCATCCATTACATGGAAAGTACTAACGGAAACTGAGTCAAACTTCACACACATGTTCATCACATTGAGGTGTGTCGCGCACAAGAATCATGTCCATGTCTCGAAGGTCAAGGTCACACTTGGCGGTCAAAAGATAAAAAAAAATCGTAAAACAAATCATGTCTCAGCCATTACTTGGAAACTACTGAAGTGAGTTTCGTCAAACACCACATAAATGTACATCACAATGAGAGGGTATGTCGCGTGCAAGAATCATGTCAGTGCCTCAAAGGTCAAGTTCACAGTTGGTGTTCAAATTTTACTTTTTTCATGTCAGCTATTAGTCCAAAACTACTGAAGGGAATCTCATCAAACTTCACACAAATGTACATCACACTGAGAAGGTGTGTCTTGTGCAGGAATCATGTCAGTGCCTCAAAGGTCAAGGTCACAGTTGGGCAGATGGTTTGTAGTGGGGGCATCCGTGTCCCATGGACACATTTCGTGTTTAAGTATTGAATCTTGATACCAAACTTGACTTACATACATGTTTATTGGTAAGCTGTTATGACAAGCCGTTACGCAGTTTTTAACCTTGTCATTTAACATTGTTTTCTA